>LR537990.1:122614-139898 GCA_900883565.2 Caenorhabditis panamensis
TCCCTAGGCGCCCCTGCGCCCTCCCTAGGCGCCCCTGCGCCCTCCCTAGGCGCCCCTGCGCCCTCCGTAGACTCAGATGGCGCTCAGAGGCACCTGTCCCAACTGAGTCTCCTCTAACCGAGTGACCCAGTGGGTAATTGAACCGGATTTGGCTGGTTTCTCCTGCCTATATCTACTCTGAGTGTACGGACATCTCGAGGGTTCCGACACTAGCCGTAATTTGGGTGCGGGGAGGCTCTGTCTATGCACAATTTTAGTCCCCGACTTGATACGGAGTGTATCTCGAAACTGGAAGAGTCAAAACCTGAAAGAACAGAGACCACGCGTTTCGAAGAGACGCAGATAAATTCATAGTGCAAGTGCGCTCTAATGATAAACAGTTTTCAGCGTCCCTTTCGAAATTTTTCGTTTCACTTCTTCCGGTTTTGATTTTCTTCCGAGATTTTGCGGTTTTTAGCATTGTTTCCTCTTTTTTCTTTCACTCGATTTGTTTGCCACGGTCAAGTATTTCGGCACAGAGGCCGCAGACGGTCAGAACGACTGGTGGAGGGCGCCGGCGCTAGAGAAAAAACGACGAGACGCTGTTGTTACGCTGCGCGTTTTTTTGCAATTTTTCTCGCAATTCTCCTAAAATTTGATCAAACTGGAACGAACACTGTTTTAGCAGGATGACGTCGTCACTGCAGTTCAGCAACGAACAGCGTCAACTGGACTTCCTGCATCTGTGCATGCTCGGCGACGAGGCTCGGGTCAGGGATGCTCTGATGACCAACATGGTTGATGTGCACTACCGACACAAGTCTAATGGATGGTGAGTTGGTTTTGTTAATTTTTGAAAGCTGAGAAATAGGGAATAACGAGAAAGCATGTTTTCCGTCTGCTTCGAATTGTTGCCAAAGCAATTTTCGCAAGTCTGGCCAGCTGTTGGTCACCGCCGCATCATTACGAAATATGATGCCTGTCCGGTGTCTCCGGGATTTCATATCCTTCATTATTCTGCTCCATTCTCATCCCGCAATCGCCAAAACACTTCCCGCTTTTTCTCTTTATCACTCTATCAGTCCCGTGAGGTCCGTTGTCCTGAACAGCCGTCCCAGGGCCGCTTCTCCAAGCAATCCGAAGCGGAATACACGAAACACTGATAAATCCACGACGTTAGATAGGCAAATGGACTTTGTGTAAACGCAGTGGCTAACCGACGGGACCGGACAACTGTTGCGGAGCCCGTCGGGAATAGGGGAGTCCTACCTTCCCGCACACACTCCGATTTTTTGCTCTCGTGTTGAGGGTGTGTATGTCAAGCACTCGGTTAATCGGATGATGGTCATCTTTTGACAAGTCGCCTAGTTTTTGTGCGGTTAATGGGAAGACAGGACTCTTTTTTGTGTTTTAAAGTTTGCCTTGTTACCTCCGTTATTAGTTTTCGGGGTGCTTCAAACTAGGAGATATTTACGACTGTTCTTTGGCAAACCGCATTTCCGCAAAGAGCAATGCCCTCTTCCGAGTAGAAAATTCACGAAAGCGGCTCTTGAGAACCTCACTTCCACCTACTTCGTGCCTGCTTTCTAGCATTAACACTTTTTCCCATTCCACACAGCTGTTCTTTTTAAGTGGATCAGTGATTTATCATCCTAATAAGCTTTCTCTTCCAGGACCGCCTTGCACTGGGCCGCCAGCCGTGGACACTACGACGTCGCACTTCTGCTTATCGAGTACGGCTACGCCATCAACACCGAAGACGCCAACAACCGAGTGCCCTACGACGTGTGCCCGGAGGATCGAGACAAGTTGAAAGCAGTCCTCCAACTCGGAGAGGAGCGAGAGAATATGGTTCAGAGTGAGTATTCTTTGAGTCGTTGTTTTCTTTGAAAATACTTCTTGCAGATAACGCATCCCGCCGCTCTTCAGATGCCAGTGAGCAGTCGTCGCCGGGATTCATACCGAACTACGTCAGAAACCCGCCGTTCCCCTACGCCATGAAGAACTCGTTCGACAGCTTCTCTTCCCCACCGACTTCTTCTAACTCGAACAAATCCGGATCTCCAGGCCCGCTGAACTCTCCAACATACTCGTACGGAAGGCGCGACTCGCTCATGAAGACTCGATTTCTATTGGTCAGAACGAGGTAGGCTTTGAAGCTTCCGGTTGCTTTCCATCTCTAACGATCTTATCTTTCCAGCGTCGAGAAAGGAAAAGAGACCTACAAACGAGTGACATTGCCGGGTGGATCGGACGTCGAGCGACTCAAGAGCACAATCGAGAAAGCATGCAAGGGACGGATCGTCGACATGGTGTTCACATTGCCCGAAAACGACCTGGTCGAGTCGATTGAGCAGATTCAACACTTCAAGGACTGTCAGAAGATAGACGTTATCTTCAAGGATAATGACAGAGAAACCACTCCGGCTGTGGTGAGTTTTTCGGTTATCCTAATCTTTTCAGACTGTTCACGTCGCCTACTTGATCTTTGGTAGTTCTCCGGGAACGAACCAACCCCCAAACCACCTGTCATTCATTCCTCTCCTCTCATGACATTCTTCAACTGATAAAAACGGTACAGCCTTGAACGAACAGTGGTGGCAGCCACGCGCAGTCGCACGCGGCCCCTGCTTGGTTCTTGTCAACAATTTGTATACTCTCCCTCGCGCCTCTCCTCGTTCCGTCGCTCCGTCCATTCGTCCGGCTAGGCAGCAGCTACGGCAGCAGTCAATCTTGAGCGTACTTTGTACTCTTTCCTGCGTGCCGCCCGTCTTCTCAACTCTCAGGACGAACTCTCTTTCACTTGTTTTCCGCTTCTTCCGCTTCGATTTCATGTTGTTGGTTCTGAAACCAACCCGCCAACCCTGAGCGAGAACTGCCAGAAACTCCCGCCAAATGGATCAGACGACAGAGAAAAAGAGCGCCGCCGTTCAAGCCGCCCATCTCTCGGGTGTTCTATGTTTATCACTTGACATGCAGCGCATCTAGTTGCCGTTTCGGATACTCGATTAGATGTTTTGAATATCCCGGAAGAAGTATGCATAGTCCAAATGCTCTCTTGCTATCAGTTTCTTGTCTCTGTTCTCTGTTCCCTCGCAGTTCAAAGTCAGTTTCTTTCTCAAATTCCGGTCAGGTGTCCCACCCCCGAGTTCTTCCCCTCCAACACTTCATTCGTTCCCCTCTTAGCTTTTGCGTGAGCTCCGCGGCAACCTCAACCTCCGAAACCAGTCCGAGTTCGGCATTCCTCTCGCACGCGGGTTTCACGTGAATCCCCAATGTATAATTGGCGGCTTCATCGTTTCTGCGTCGCTGGCCTAGTTCACACGACGCATACATTCATTCATTACCCTCACACAGCTGTCATTCCCCCTTTCCAAACTCTCAGTTTCGCTGGTGACATTTGGAAAATGCCAGCTGTATTGGTATTACTAGCGTTTTGAAATTTCACAACCGAACATCATCCCTCACTTTGCTTTTCCTTCAATCTGTTGAAATCGAACTTCAACTCACGTAGTGTTTACGGGAAAAGCGTCTGCCCCTCGGGAAACTCGTGACTCAACTGATTGGTGATTGTGATAGGAAACGAAAAGAAGGAAACACACACCATCGTCAGATGGTAGGCCAAAAGACACTTGTTCGATTTGATCTACCCGACCCAAGACGATTCACATGTTCTGAACGTCATTCTTCACTGTCAACAGTTCGTTTTTTGGTGTTGTCTGTTAGACGGCATTGTTACCAAACTTTGCATTTGAAAAGCTGCGAATCTCAATAAGTTGCATCCGCGTCTGTCTTCATATCACCTTTCCCACTTGCACACTTCCGTCGTACTCGTCGTCATGCGTTCTTCTCATATTTCTTCCGGCGTTTTTCCATTTTCTTGCTGCCACATGTCATCCGACAGCTCTTCTGTTATCTTCATCTTCTTTTTTCTGTTTCTTCTTTTTGCTCCGATCTTTAACTGCGGCGCGGCACCCCGAATCAATCCGAACAACACATCAATCTCACCTGTGCTCTCTCACTCTCTCGCTCATCTTTCATCTTTCCCCTACTACTTCCCGCACTTCACGAAGCATCTTTGTACTATAATATTCCTCTCTGATTATGTCGGAAGATTCTGATTCCGCCGATTCTTCGCCTGTCGTGGCACGCCGCAATCGACCATTCTCGATCCGATCGATCTCCCGTACTCCAAAACTTCCTAATGTCGGAAACCAAAAGCCTATTTTTCAAGCTTTGCATCATCTCATATCAATTCATTTCAGACGGGTGACAGTACCACTGCAACCCGTGTCAAGATGTCAGAAGAGCAGTCGCCGAAGGAGTTGGTCGTCGAGAAGGACTACGGTCAGGACGACATTGAGATTCCGAAGAGCGACGAGCAAGACGACGAGCAGCCGAGAGTAAGTGTTTTCTCGACCTGAAAGTTACAAACACTTCTGTTTTCCAGCCGGTCACTCCACCAGAGGATCTTTCGCACTACGTGAAGGAGCCAAGTCCGCCAGTCAGCTTGGCTGCTACCGATTTGGACTCGAACAACGGAGAGGGAAATGGCGACGACACGCCGAAGCTGATCCCACTTGCCACTCGCCAGAGCCTGGATTCGGATCCGGGAGACTTTGAGAAAGTGGACAAGGAGGAAGCCGCGAAACTTGCTGATACTTCGCCAGCCGTCGCTGGTCTTGCTGCTGCCATTCCGATCATTTCTGTGAGTATTTCCTTGTCTATCACATTGAGGATGACATTTTTCTAGGCTCAAGTTGAGGAAGAACACAAGAACGCCACTGCTCCGGAGCAAGAGCCCGAGCCAACATTCGTGCCGACGCCTGCCCCAGCCCACTTGGCTCCATCGTCGAAGGCCACCGTCGTTGAGGAATCGAAGCAGGTGCCAGAGGATCGCGAGTCGAGCGACTTCGCCACGTGGATTCACAACAACCCGGATGTCGTTCGAAATGTGGCCACCGCTGCTGCTGTCGCCGGAGTCGCCGGACTCGGCTACTACGTCTACGTGAAGAAGTTCAAGTAAACTCTGCCCTATTTATCATATTCTGTAGCTCATAGTCTAGACTCTTACTTCATCTCCACGTTCCTCCCCAACTTTTCATTGTTTTCATGCCATGTAGCTACTCCATCTCTCCATGCTCATCCCCGTTTCACACATTCACCCGCCCTCTCCCAACAAACTTTACCCGGTATTAACCTTCTCCTCTCTTAGCTATCCTTCTATCAAGTGTCTCTCTTTTTCTCCAACTAGATTATGTAATCTTATACTTCTTCTCCCTTTCGGGTCGTTTCACCGTTTCTGTTTTGAGCCCCGCCCTAAAAGTTTCAGACTATAAAATTGAAAAATTCATTTGTATGTCATTCAGCTTATTTTTCTTTCATTACAATTCATCATACTCATCTATATCCGAGAATAGCTGCTCATCCAACTCGTCGGCCCTCGTAAAACTTTGATTGTGATTATCCTCGTCCACGTCGAATGCCGATGTCATTTCAATCTCCCCGCCCATCGAAGACTGCTTGAAGAGCACTAACTTGCGAAGTGCCAATTCTAAAATCTTCCTCGGATTCCTCTCACTCCGAGGAAGTTCTGCAGTCAATCCAGTGATCTCTCCGGCCTTCTCGATGAAAAATGCCACGTCTTCTTCCTCACTTTTGTTAGCCAACTGAGCCAATTGATGCTCCGGAGAACTGAACTGCTCATCCAGATCAAACAGCTCAAGGGGTGGAACTGGGAGTTCTTGGAAAGTTGGTGCAAACACTGCTGGCTGGAATGGAGGCATCGGAAGTTCAAATTGAGGTTCAACGAGAGTTAGAGGAGGTGGAGAAAGGTTTAGAGCTTCGTACAGACTGAAATGAATAATTGAAGATCATGTGAAGCAGTTCCCATTTACCGTAGCGTCATAGGCCAATGTTTCAAAGTGAAAGAATGCAACGAGGTATCCATAATCTTCATAAAATCCGAGCTAACCGCCGAATCGAGCTCTCCCTCGTACATACAAACCTTGACTTGTTGTGACATGTGAATGTGATCCGGGATGTTTATGTAATCATTGATCTCCGGCTCTGCAGCATCAATAGTGTTCAAATCGAATCCGCTGATCAGGTACTCGACGAATGTGTCGAAGATCTTTCCGTTCTCCTCTTTATCAATGTATGCGTCGTGGAACATGGACACGGAGCCGACGACGCAGACACGGCCTTTTGTTTTCTGAATGTGAAAGTGAGAAAATGGATTAGCTGATTTGAATACCATTTCATTGATCTTTGTCTCATGGAATGCGGCAACTGGACGGCTTGTTGGGAAACTTGTGCTTCCGGAAGAGAGAACAATGGTGGAAGAACGGTTGTTGACATTGAGAGTGCAACCATTCGGGTAGATGAATGAGAGAGACTGCGAATTCTGTTTCTGCTCGACGCTCACATTCTTCTTCGCAGCAACCGCTATCGATCGATTCACTACTCCATTCGCTATCAAAGCCTCTTTCGGGTCAAAATACTTCAGAAAGACAGTTCGAATCACTGAATCCTTATTCACACTGATCCCATACTTTCCAATCAACTCATTCAACGAATTCCTCTCTCCACCTTCCCCAGAGAGTATCATCAGAGCACCGCCTTCCTCTACAAACTTCCATATTGTTTCGATCTGAAACTTTTCAAAACATGAAATGTAAGCGACAAAGGGAAGAGAGCCAACCTCTCCAGTTCCAAACGAAGACTTTGGTTGTGGAATGATCAGCATCCGAACATCGTCCAAGCCATTGAGAGTTATGGGTTCTGTGTTTCTGAAAAGCTCCGAATCAAAAGAACAGTAACCCCTGACATCCCGCTCACATTTCCACATTCAGCCAACTTTTCAAGTGTCTTGCCACTCCTCGGAAACCACTTATCAAGCTAATCTGCTGTTGTTTGGACTGATCTATCAGCACTTTCTTGGCAGTGCTACGGTTCTGGAAATAAGGAGAGAAACGTGTTGTTTTTTGAAGCTTGAGATAACTTACTGTTGATGTTTCATCTGAATATCGTGACAACATTTATTCTTGTCAAAAAAAGACAGAAAATACTCTAGGAGGTTGGGAGATGCAGAGAAGCGAACGAGCCTCGGTGAGCATTGCGCGCTCGGTTGCCATGGACACATCGACATACTTCCGCTAGGGACCAGGTGGGTAGAGCACATTGGTAATGAACGAGGCTAGTGATCTTTAGATGTAGTATGTGCTTCTGGATGCAATTAGATCCTCGATTCGAAAGATGAGACGGTTATTTCGACGATTCTTCTGCCACGAAAAGACGAAGTAAGGGAAGCATTTGTGTCTGATCAAAGAACAGGGTTCGGAGCAACACGAGAATTTTTTCAAATCACTGATATCACTTTTTTGCAACAGTTTTTCAACGAGAATGCACACCAGTTCACGCCAGTACTAACGGCGGCAACGGCAATGAGGTTCGGCGAAAAACGGTGCAGCGGTTTCCGAAGCCCACAGGTGGAATTTTCAAATTCTGTCGACACGTTTGGAATCAGCGTGTTCGAATCTCTTAGAATAGACTATTTTTGGGTTATCGCCGACAGTTTTAAAATTTTTGTGTCAAAATCAATATTTTTCTACCGTATAACCTCATTGCCGCCGCTGAACAGGTGTGAATGATTCATCGTTTAGATTTGCTGCTAGAGAACCTTCCAGCTGTCTGCGTCTCTGGTTGTAGACACAACCAGATAGCCCCTTCTTTGCCAGAAAAAAGAACGGTCCTCATAGCACACACTCCTTTTAGATATCGATTTCTCTGTGAGTTCTGCATAATAAAGAAGTTATCAACTATCTTATCACTATTCCACTCTGCATTATCGCATTGCAGTCGCCCTATCGTCCCTGCAACCCTGTCTCTGAAAACTTGAGTCGTGAATAACTGGAACCTCACTTCATTAATTCTAACTTCTATTCACCATTCAGAAAAACCGAAAACAACGCAATTTGTACTTGTCCAACACTAAGAACGTCTCCTCCTCCTCTCCCGTTATTCTCTTCGTATTCATCACTAACACCATCGACATTTCAGCAGTCATGACCCAATTCAACGCGCTTCTTCTAGACATTGAAGGCACCATCACCAGTATCTCATTTGTCAAGGTTCAGATTCCCTTCTTCGTTTATTTCCTTTTCATTCCGGCCCCTTAAACCGAATAGTTTTCAGGACGAACTCTTCCCGTACGCTTTCGAGAATGTTGGCAAGTACTTGGAAGAGCACTACGATGAACCGGCGACACAGATGATTCTGGAGGATATTCGACGTGTTTCGCAGCAACAAGCGGAGTCTGATGTGTCTGTTGTGTGAGTTGAAGCAATCGATGATGTTTGCACAGATGGTTTGATTTTTACAGACGAGTTCGCGAACCAAAGCAGGATTGCATCGAGGATGTTACACGGAATGTGCGACATTGGATCAAGAGGGACAAGAAAGTGGGTGAATTGGGGAGACAGAATAGATACGGAATGAAGTTCCATTGCAGTTGACACCGATGAAAGCTCTCCAGGGACTCATTTGGGAGGAGGCATACCATCGCGGCGATGTCAAGGGACAGTGAGTACATTCTGCAAGATTCTATTACTACACAAGCTTCCCGATTCTTCAGTGTCTACACCGACGTGTTGCCAGTTCTCCAGACGCTTGTCGATCGTGGTGTACCCATCTACATCTATTCATCGGGATCCGTTCATGCACAGAAGCTGTTATTTGCTCATTCGGTCGAGGGAGACATGACAAAGATCCTAAACGGCTATTTCGACACAAACATCGGACTGAAAGGCGAGTCGGAATCATACGAGAAGATCAGTGAGCAGATCGGAGTGGAACCGAAGAATATAATGTTTCTGACTGATGTGACAGCTGAAGCAGAAGCTGCGAAGAAGGCCGGGTTCCAGACGCGACTCGTCATTCGAGAAGGGAATGCGCAGTTGACGAAGGAGGCGGTGGAGACGTTCGGAACGATTCAGACGCTTGATGAGATCCTGTAAATCCTCGTGTTTTGTTAAATCATTGTTATTTATGTTTATTGCTAGATGCCTGACCAATAAAAACCAGAACATTTCGTTGCGTACAAAACCAAAAAAGGACAAGAAAAACGAGGAATGAATGACTATATACACTGAACAGGGAGGCAAAAAAAAGAATTTTCTAAATCATAAATACCCATGAGACACTTTGGCAAAAATGCTAATCATAGTAAAGTCAATAAATAATCAAGCAATGAAATCAATTAGAAAGAAACAAGAATTGTGGACACATCATTCGGTTGCATGGCGAACTGCTCCGACTTGTGCCCTTCATACAGATTGGTGAGCGACGTGCTCTTCGCGTTCTTCAGTGTCGAGATCAGTTTCAGCGGCTCGACATCGAATCCATTGTTGAGACAGGAGGTGTCCGGGAGGGTGAGTCGGGATCTGCAGTCAGGAACCACTCGGTGCATCACAAGTGCTGATTTCTTTTCTGCGGCAGTGGATCTTTCGTTAGCTTCGTAGGTTGTCGGTGAGGCGAGGGTTCTGAAAGATGTTCAATTGAAGTTTTGCAAAGGAATACATTCAGTTACCTGAATGTGACAATGTGCAAGTCACAGTTCAATTCCTGCTCCAGGTTCTTCGTAGATATCGACTTTGGCGTCATCTCTCCCATCATTTTGACAACTGGGTAGTGCAGGGACCACGTGGCGAGATGACCGACGGAGGAGTGGAAGCCGACTCGTTCTTCTTTCTTCGCCCCGCCTGACAGTGGCTCCACGACGATTCGGAAGTGTGCAACAGTCCTCTTATTGTCTCTCACTCCCTGCTGCAGTCCTCGATTGTCATCAGAACTCAATCGTCGGTCCAACATGATCTCAATCTGGCCTGACGCCAAACTGCTGACTCCGAGAGCTTGGGCCGAGTGGATGGACAGTCGAGTGGCTTCGTCTTCGATGAAAACTCCAGCAGCCATCGGGTAGAAGTTGGCTTGGGTTGGCAGCTTGGCTTGTCGTCGTCTCTTGATCATCTGCATTCCATTGAGATCCGTGAAGAACTCTTCGCCGCTGTTCACATTGGTTTTAAACCTCAGCGCCAACTCAAAGTTCTCTTTCGACCGAACATCCACTTCGTTGTCTAAATCAATCCAGGGTAGTCCTTGATAAAGAGTGTACGTCTGCAGAATCTTCAGTTCGCTGATCGGAGAAGCGAACACTCGTCGAACGACATCTCCCTCGACGACGATCCATCCGTTCTGCTGCTTCGTGAGTTCTCTCGCATCTCCATCGGGAAGGAACAGGTAGGCGCCAGCTGGATTGTCTTCGTTTCCGTTCGCAACTGAAAAAAACAAACAATAATGTTGGAAATAAGCAGGAAAAGGTGTTGGAGGAGTGGAACTAGAATCGTGATGGGCAGGAGAGGAAAGAACGGATGCAACTTGACCTAAATCGGTTAATTTCGGCGTTTCGTTTCGACGATTCGCGGCTATTGTTTATCATTTTGTCATTTCGTTTTGCAACCCGTTGATCTGTATCTCTCTTCGTTTCGCTTTCAGTTATTCATCATGCAGTTCATTCTGGCTGCCTTTGTTCTTTTTGTGGCGGTTACAGGTAACTCTCAACTCTCTCTCAACATCATTCTATCGAACTTCTAGCTGATCCATTCATCTACAACGTTTACTCTTCGTCGGGTTCTCAGTCTCCATACGGAAACCCGTACACCCGTGATGAGGTTTACATTCGTCGCCCGGGGATGTCAGGAATGAGCAGCCCGTATTACTCCGGAATGGGGAATCAGATGATGATGATGGGCGGGGGAGCTGGCGGACTTCAGGGGCTTCAAGGGCTCCAAGGAATGCAAGGACTGCAGAGCATGCAAGGAATGCAAATGCAGATGCCCTACGGAGTCTCATCAAGCATGATGGGAATGGGAAGCTATGGTTCCAGCATGTACAAGCCCAGATTCGCTGCTGACATGATGATGGGAGGAAGCGGACAGCCAATGGTGCTCAATGGGTATCCAATGTATCCAAGTGAGTCATTCCTTTCTTCCCAACCGGAAATATCCTTTCAGAAATGTCCGGCTACCCAATGGTGGTTCCTTTAGGAATGGGTTCATTCGGCTCGTCGCCAACTGTTTATCAAGGACCAACTGTGTCTCGTCTGCCATTCCAGGCTCAAAGAGCACGTTTCTTTTAACTTTCCGGGGACTTATTCGCATAATAACTTCCTATAATAAACTGTAAATACTCACACTTTTTCTTCGACTTCCTGGCTCCATAATGAACGTAGTGCGAGTTCAGCTCGATTGGCTTGTCGTCTACGAGACTTGTTGCTTTCTGAACAGACATTTGGTTTTGTTTGTTCTAAATTGCAGTGCTTACTTTTATCATTCCGTTCTCCCCATCGAATTCAGCTTTCACCTTGTCATTCTGAACTGTGAAGTCGCCAGAAGTTGTCGAGATCTTGAATCCGGAGTCTCTAAAAACCACGATGTTGGAAGCAATCAGAGTTTGAACGAATGCAGCTTACACTTGAATATCGGCGCTACTCGTTCGGACTTCTGCCTTTGACGGAGACGTGCTCTTGACGATCTTCAGGCTAACGGCTTCCATTGGTCCAAGAGTCATCGGGAAGCACAATTCGTAGACATCCTTCTTGACGATGATCTTCTTCTGTTCTTCATTGTATCCAAAAACTGGAGAGATTTGTTGTTTCTGCTGGAAAAGAACACGGATTTACAGATTTTACTATAATTCAGGCACTCACAATTGGTGGCTCTATATCAATTCCCGCGTCTGGAGAGTCGACGTTGATGCAGATTGGCTCGATTCGATTGCGAGACAAAGTGTTGAAAAGGACCAAATTTCTAAAAAGTGAACGTTTCGTTTCTGCTGAAGTGGAGAAACAACTCACTGTCCAACTCGATAAACCCTCTTCTCCGGCAGCACATTCTGGTTTTTCCTCTTCTCGTCCATCTCCATTTTCGCCGTCGAGTCTAATCCCAGGAGCACTATGAGTGACTCCGAAAGAACTTCTTCACAAGCTTGCAACGCGTCGATCATCTTCTGTCCGTAATCTAGTACAACGTGATCCTTCGCGGTTCCCGTGACTCCGTCGTGATGTTGGAAGAGAGAGAGAGCTCGACGAGCCGAGACGAGCTTCTCGAAGATCTTTGCTTCAACCATTCCTTCTTCCTCGATGTTTGCAAGAGTGAATGCGATCTCCGCCGAACGAAGGTAGTGCTGGAGGACTCTGTCGAGCTGTTTGTAGAACGGACGAGACGTGAAGTAACCACTCCAGTAATGATCATCTCTGTCCGCATAAGTGAAGAAGTCGCCGGACAGCGTAGGAAGTGTCTTTCCGGATTGCGAAATGGCTGCATCGAGCTTGGCGAAATAGTCGGAAAGGGTTCCGAATTGAGCATGCACGTTCCAATCCGGTTGGGCGTTCATGTACTCGAACAGTTTCTTGTAATTCTCGTATTGGGAATTCCACTCGAATTCGACGTCGTACCTGAAAAGAATAGGTTTTACGAACTTGAAAGCATCGAAAACTCGCCTGAAATCGTCTCCGAGTGGCTGGAAAATTACATTGTTCTTGAAAAGCTGGCTCTTCTTCCGGTACTGGTCGTAGATCATCTTCGCCCTCTCCGCCACGTTGTTCTCGTTGATTTTCTGCGGCGGGATCCCCCAATCACACGACTTTCCACCCTCGGGCATACGACGGAAATCGAACTGACAGCATACTGAGGGCTCCGGGCCACATGTATGTGGGATGTCGTACGAATAGAATGGCATGATGTGGGAACGGAGATCCGGGTGACCAGTGGATCCGAACAGTTGATGCCAGTAGAACTCGAGGTTTTTCTTCAAGGCCAGCTCGCGCTTCACAGAGTAGTGAACTCGTTGGAGGACAGCATTGGTGATGTTTGCGGAAGTGAGAAGATGCGGGAGAGATGGAGACAATCCGAAGGGGTCGATAGACCAGTGAGCTTTCGGGATGGCTTCTGGAAGAATAATGCATTGCTACTTTTGTTAAACACCAACTCACTCTTTCCCAAATGATTGATAATCCACTCGTGTCCCTCAAACAACTCTGTCACCATTGAGTGGTAATGCGCATTCGCCTCGTCCGTCATCACCCATCCACCAGTCACAATTTCCAATTTTCCAGCTTCCAGGTACTCCTTGACCTTCCGTCTCGTCTCTTCTGACTGATCTCTCCACCATGTCTCGAAGAAGGAGATCTCTGCGTAGATGAATCGCATTCCGTCTTTTTCTCCCAGATGCTTGGCCATTCCGTCGAGAATGTTGCGTGTTTGTCTTGAATAGTACTCCTCAAACGTCATAATCCATCCGGGATCGCAGTGAGAGTGGGGAATAACTACCACCTCCAGTTTTGGTTCTGACTTTACTGTTTCCGCATCGTACTTGATCTCCCAGCCCTGTCGCCAAACTCCTCCGAACGGGTTTTCGAATTTCCACGTGTCGTAGAGATCCAGCATTTGAAGATCTGAACGAGCCACACTGACGTTTTCTCGTAGTCCGCAGACATTTTTCATTGAAGGCGTCGGCCTCGTGTGCTTCTGGACCTGATGAACGTGCTCCATTCGTCCTCTGTTTCCACGAACTGGTACTGCATCTTTCTCGTTCTCCAGTGACTTTTCCTTCTCTTCATCGAAATCCAACGTCTTCTCCGCCTTCGCTTGCTTGATTTCTTTCTCTAATCGGGCTATCGTCTTTCCATTCTCCTCTGCTATCTCCTCCAGATTTCCGAGCTTCTTCCTCATATTCTCCACGTACTGCTGCAAAAATCGATATTTGTTCCGAGCAATAAATAAAAAAAACTCACTTCTCTCCTGGCCAGCGCCTCCGTTCCCGTCTCAATTCCATGATACAAGTAGAGCGAAACGGTCAGGAATATGCCGAGACTGAGCAACACGAAGATGTTTCGCTTGACCATCTCTTATTCTGCCATGAAGCTGAAAACAAAGAAGATATTAACACAATAAACAGGAAATTGAGGGGAACGAATTGAAGAGAATACTGCAGTAGCGATTGTTTGCCGAACGATGTGTTGTGCAAGAGAGCGCGTTTTCTCGCTAATTTGCCAATAGATTTCGGGGTTTTTAGTGAGTTTTGCATCGAAATAGAAGTTTTAACAGATATTTGAAGAGAAGAAACCGGAAACCGAACGGAAAATGTGATGAAAGAAGCATTTTGAGAGAGAAAAATTGGTGGAAGAGCCCGGATGGCTGGCAAAAAATGGAAGAAAAAGCCGTGTATTCCTTTTGGAAAACAATCTATTTTCAACTGTTTTACCTAACTTTTCACCTATTTCCTTTTTTTTGATGAAAATCGCATGGAAACATCACTAAATGTCTCCCAAAAATTAATAATCAACCGCCTTATCGCAATTTTCATATCATCATCGTCTTGCTATCGCTCTATCGCCGCCGCACCCTTGTCCTCTAAAACTTGAACTTTTGCTGTTGAATTGCGAGTCATAAGGCCATGGATCTTGAATTTATCACCCTTAGCTTCTATTCTGACCACGATCCAAGAGAAAACAACGCAAATTCCACTCAAAACGTTGAGAACGCGTCCTCCTCTCTCATTCTTCTCACTGCGCACCGCCACTTTCGAACACCCATGACTCAACGTTACTCCTAGTCAATGAAACCACTGTCTCTATCGTTTGTTCGCTCTCTATTCTAAATGTGTGTTTCTTTGCTCCATTCTCTTACCCTCTCACAATCTTTTCTTTCAGCAAATGATAACCCGATGTCTCCTGCACGCCTCCAATCTTTCCCTTGTTCACCGTGGCTTCTGCACTTCCCGCCCGTCATCAAGTATAGTGCAAAAGGTCAAAAGATTCCTAACAGCTGTAAGTTCTCTGATTCCTGATTAGAATCCAAAAAGACGTACGAGAACTCATGCCGTTTCTTCAGGACGATCGAGAGAACTTTGACGAGGAGAACATTCAAAAATCACACAAACGAGACAATCTAGATGAGAGGGAATGGACTCTAATCTACAGAGACATCGGTTTGGCTTTGCATTCAGAGTTCGAATCTCAATTCCTCACTTTCAGGAGCTTCCCGGACCTTCTACATGACCGCCATCTTCCTGCCCTGCTTCATCATCGGCGCCACAATCTTCACAGTTGACGTCACCACGAACAGCCCCGGAAACCGACTGGGATTTGTGCAGAAGCTACTCGCAGACGCCGAAGAACTCGGAGTGCTCATCGCCATCCCGTCCGTCGCTCTGGCAGTCGTCATCGCCTTTTTGATGCGTGTTCAGCAGCTCCGACTCATTCGGATCTATCAGAACAAGAAGGATGTGGAACAGTTCGTGGCAATTCGATCGAAAGGAGTGATAACCCAACACAAGGTGAGTGATTTGCTTCGAAAACTGACTCATTCAATGCCCGAAAATCGAAAGTGTGCACACTCGCTCCACAACTTCGCAAGACATTCTCCTTTCTTTCAGGAACCATTCCGCCGAGACAACTCAACTGGATTCTATTTTGCCGACGATCAAGCAGACGTGACACGAGTTCTACTGCACTTCCTCTTCGGCAACATTCAAGTCGGGACCCAGCGATACATGATCATGGATGACATGTTCAAATCTAATAATTATCGTTCTTTCATGTTGAATGAAACAAATGTTCCTCCGAGATTATGATAGATATTGAAAATAAAATCGATTAGAGTTCTAAATTGCTTCAAATTTCAAAGATTCCTATATTGCATGCAGCCTCCGGCTCCCAAGTTTCAGATCTTCACGAATCTATACTTCGCTGACCCCCGAATCTCTCTCCCACTCGCTTCTGGAGATGCAAAATGCATCTTTTCCCGTATCAGAAACGTTCATCTCAGATCCCCATTCGAGAAATTGCTTTCGCGTAAACCTCCAGAAGCTTGTTTGAGAGCAAATTACTGGCTCACAAAGTATGAAACATTGTTCTTTAGGGCACTCACAAACTCACCAAACTCACCATGGCCCCGATCATCAAGAAGCGCTCGGCAGACGCCAACGAGGAGGAGCTGGAGGAGAAGAAGCCGAAGATGGAGATCAAGGAGGAGGATCGCGTGGTGATCGTCGTTGACGGATCTGGAGACGGCGGGGAACCGGTGGACGAAGACAAGAAGAAGATCGTCGGAAAGGATGAGGGAGTCGATGATGACGAGGCGATCATGTTCGACGCCTTGAAGGAAATCAAACGACTCCTCTCAAAGCTCAACCTCTCCCAAAGAAAGCTCGCCACCGCCTCCAATGTCTCCCGTTCATCCATCCAGTCGTGGTTGTCTGGTGACACGGAGCTGGGACGCACAAACCGAGAGACGATGCTCGGGTGGTTCGTGGGCACAACTCTCGATGAGCTTCAGAAGTTGCGCTCTCGACACCACGCTCCCAGAGTCGTCGTCGCCGCACTGGATGGATGCATCGCCAAGGAATCCGTCGACGACGTTCGCCGGAGATGTCAGCAAGCACTCGCCACCACACTCCCCGGACCCGACCACGCCACCATCAGCAACAAGGCGACGAAGAAGCTCGCGCTTCGTCTGCATCGTCGGGTCGGAGTGGACCGCGTCTGACTGCTCCCTCCACAACTAACTGTAAATTTTATATATATTTCTAACACTTTTATCATTATTTGTGCCATATTTGCCTCCCCAGCCCGTTTTATCACCTCTCCTCTTTATAAATCTTGTGAAATATTATTTTTTTTTTAAATTTACTTCAAATACTAACCGATCAATTGCATTTTTACTGGGCTTTTCCTTGTTCGTTCGTTGTTCTGAAGATCGCTGTGGGAAACCTGGAAACTGTTGCGGAGAGTATCAGTAGCACTTTAAACGACTAACCGCTCAAATTGCTTTACTCCTTATTTGTTTGAGATTTTCTGCTGTGCTGCAAATCATGAGCAAAAAGTTTAAAAAAGGAAGCAAGCAATTCCGAAAGAAAACAGAATAAATAATACGAAGAAAAATCCTCGTAAATCTACACCAATCACGTGGCCGAACGGATTTCTAGGTCATACCCTGTGTAGTCCGAGAGGAAAATGAAGAGGGAGATGATGGGAAACGGGTGGGCGTCGTCTTGAACAAGACGGATAAGGTTGTGCAGAAACTGCAGCATCGAATGAAATGTTCAGTGACTCAGTGAAAATCAGGCTACATTCCTGTTTCTAGTTGAGGCTTTTTCGTCATGGCAAAAACGTGTTCAAACCGCGGAGAGGGTCATCACATGAATAACGCTCATGGAATTCGAATCATTCCTGCAACGATATATTCCA
>LR537990.1:142540-220366 GCA_900883565.2 Caenorhabditis panamensis
GGAAACCGGCCACTGGGAAACCGGCCACTGGGAAACCGGCCACTGGGAAACCGGCCACTGGGAAACGTGTCAGAACCGGCCACTGGGAAACCGGCCACTGGGAAACGAGACGTTGGTTCTTGGCGCTCCTTGGTTGGGTTCGCGAGGCCAGTTCGGCGATGGGGGTTCGAAACTTTTTATGGATTTTCCGCAATGTCACGGAATCTATATTCATTGAGATCATTTTAGGGAAGGATGGAGAAGGGATCAGGAGGGACCAGGGGGATCGGAAAGGGACGAGAATGTCCTGGAAAGATCGGGAAGAATCTTGAAGGATCCGTGAAGGTCGGCCGCCGAGGTTGGTGTGGTTCGCAGAGTTGGATCAGACAATCAGTGTTGTTGGATAAAAGACACACAAATTTGGAATATATCGTTGATTCGAATTCCATGAGAAACTGCAGCATGGAATGAAATCCCTGTAAGATGTTCAGTGACTCGGTGAAAATCAGGCTACATTCCTGTTTCTAGTTGAGGCTTTTTCGTCATGGCAAAAACGTGTTCAAACGGTGGAGAGGGTCATCACATGAATAGCGCTATATAGCGCTCATGGAATTCGACTCATGCAGATACACATTCCTGCAACGATATCGTTCGATAAGGCCTCGTTGCTTACTCATACTTTGCTATATTTCCACTCCCCACTCGACCTTTCTGGCTACAGAATGCATGTCTAATCAACAGAATCAGTTGTTTATTGTTGAAGGAAAAATGACTGGCAGAACATGGAGAGTGTGTGTTTGGATGAGACGCAGACAGAGATCAGAAGGAAAATGGTTTTGTTTTTGGGAGTGTGTGTGTGTTTTTTTTTTGCGGGACTTTCATTCATCCTTGTTTCGCTCGGATTTTGCCCGTATCGACGAGATTATAAGTGGAAGAGAGAGAGAGAGAGGAAGAGAGATGGAGAAAGGAATTGGCACTGGGAAGAGACAACAATAAGTTACAGTTATTATGCAAGAGGACAGAGATTCCGGAAGAAGTGGGAGCTACTGAACGAGACAGTCGAAACATTCGCATTGTGTTGCTGATGGTATCCGTAGTTTTCTGTTGCCGCCGGTACATTTTAGCTCTGTTTCCAGCTGCAATTAGATGATTACTCAAGTTCCCTGCAGTGACTCTTACCATTTCCCATTCTACCATCCGACAACATTTTGCATGGACTGAATACTTCTTGGTGAGGGGGTTAGGGAATGTGAACGAGAAGCAATGACCGCTGCATCGGTTGATTCGGATAATCATAAGTTCGCAGCCTTCCTCATCAATTAATTCTTCGACTCCTGGAAAAGAACATTTACATTGCTCACTCCAAAGTTAATAAAGTCTCGGTACAGAAGAAGAAACTTACCGACTTTCTTGCAACTGTTATTCTTCGTGACTCCCGCTGTGCAGTACTGTATGAAGACTAGGACAAGTAGGCAAAGAAGACGTCGTCGTGCTCGTGCTTTGGAGCCCATCATTTGAGGAGACGAAGTCTGAAAAAAGGAGAAGATGGGGAGGGCAGAACAGGCAAAACAGAGCAAATTAGACGAGGTGAGATCTTGACCGATCATCGAGCAAATCAAATAGTCCTGTTCTATTTCAGTCTCATTACGTGTCCCCTCATCTTCCTCTCCCCTTATTAACGTCATTTGATAAGGTTCCGTGAAACGGATTAGTGTCTGATTGGGAAACTAAGCTCCCGGACACAACTGGTACTGTAGGGCTCGCAAGGCAGAAGAAAAGGACGAGGTGGATGAAGATGGGGGATGAAAAAGAAAAAGAAGGAGCCGGAGAAACTCAGGGAAAGGGAGGGTGTGGATGACAGAGTAATGGCTATCGAGTTTCTCAGAGGGAAAACGGACGGAAATAGTGAGCGGCGGATGGATATAGCTGTATCTTTCGTCTCTGGTCCAACAAATCTGAACAGAACAGACAGGGTTTTCGTTTTGGAACCCAAGATGCCAGAGAACTGATGGGACTCTTCGGAACCACTTAACGGATTCCGAATATCTGGTTACTACCGAGGCCCTTAGGACATTGGAACATGAAAAAGAATAAGCGGTTGGTTAAATAGTTACAATTCCAGACAGACGACAACCGAAATGGGTTTTGAATTTCCATCAAAACATTAACTTTCTGAATTTCAAATTCAATATCCAACACAGTAAACGATCCGTTCCATCCTCTGTCATGAGACGACGTCGGCGGAAAAACGAAGGCAGAGGGCAAACACAAACACGTACGGGACACTGGGACGACTACGTCAGAACTGGGGGAATAAGAATAAGGCGACGAAAACCGAGAAGCATCCGAAGAAGGAAAACAGAAGGATATGGTGATGAGGCGAAGAAGAAGGATTGGGAGAGCCGCCCACCACTCGAGGCCGTGTTTCAAATGGTGCTTAACGCGGCTGCTTCCGAAATGGATGACGATGGAGGAGAAGCTGAGGAGATGGCGTGTTGGATGGAAGAAGACATGTTTCAAGAGATTTTTTGTCAAGAGAGCGGATGGACGGATGGGATGGATGGGGTGATGAAGTGCACTATGACGTGGCAGTGGTCAAGAGAGAGAGAGATAGAAGTTGTGACCTTTTTGGGTGGGTAGACTACGTCTGTTAAACTGGCCAACTTCGAACAAAGAAACTAAAAATGGGGAACGACCCTGAGACGTGAAACGGGAGATGGGGAACGATCAACGGAAATCAACCACGGATAGACATATCGTATTCTGGAAATCTTAGAATTGTACACGGAAAAACAGCGACTACACATCTAAAAGAAGGTGTCTGATATCCTAACACTGAAATCATCGAACGCCTACACCACGTCTCCATTCAACACATTCGAGACGCCGTGTTGCACATGAGCAAATATACGAAAATGGAACTGATGTTGACGAAAGATCAAGAAATTGTTGCCTTTGTTGCTAACAACCCCCGCAGACCGGTGAAGCTTAAACTTTCCTATGACTCTTCGTGAGTCAAATGACTTTTACTGTACAAATCAGGGAGACAATTTACTCAACTAAACAAAGACTTTAACCATGAAGAATCAAGTGAAAAAGTATTGACCTAGTAGTCTCTTTTTTCAGCACACATCATGTATACTCGAGTGATGACTAAAACTGGGTCGTTGTCTTCGTCTCTGATAAACTAATGCTTCTTTGATTTTTTTTCGATTTGTCAGGTTTCATTGTGTTTTTGAAAAGTCACAAAGAATCATCAAAGCTCCAAAACTTCGAAGCCTTTCAAGATACCCTCACTGGTCTTTGAAATGTTGCATGGGAAAGAAAGATGGGAAAAGATGAAAGTAGAAAACAACAACCAATGGATTTCGATGAGACAGGAATGCCCGCAGTTAGCAACAGACAACGAAAACAACAAACAGACAGAGAGGCAGCCACTGTACAGACGCTTCCGCCGCCCCGATTGTACTCCAGGGCGCTGAAAATGGAAAGAGAGAAAGGCGGAGAGTGTCTAAAAATAGCGACACCATCCCGACAACGGTGGCCGCATCACACTCTTTGTCTCGGCTCTCTCCGCTTTCTGAAGCACGACGTTATCGAAGAGAAAGAGACTCCGCTGCTCTTCTTATCAGTTTCGATTCGCGGAGTGAAAGCGAGCCACGAAATGATCTGTTCGGCGCTACTCGAGGACGTCATCG
Organism: Caenorhabditis panamensis; assembly: GCA_900883565.2. Lineage (NCBI taxonomy): Eukaryota > Metazoa > Nematoda > Chromadorea > Rhabditida > Rhabditidae > Caenorhabditis > Caenorhabditis panamensis. The sequence continues at coordinate 146,218 of LR537990.1, forward strand.
AATTGTTTGAATTACTGATTTACGTGTTATGCGTGGAAGTGGACGAGAAACAAAACCAGGTCAAAGTTAAGAGAGAGAGAGGTGATAACTGGTGTGTCGTAGGTAGAGTTGTAGGATCGATCTCTTCAAGCTTCAACTCAATTTCTTTGCCACTCATCATCGGTTGGGTTAGTTGTTATTGTTGTTGTTTATTTCCATATTCCAACATTCGCCTATTATTCTATGCGGTAGTTGGTAGCTTTACGAAGAAAGTTAACAATAATAACTACTCATCCATGCTGAGAAGCTGTCTGGTGTTCGGTTAGCGTGTTCAGGAAGCCACAGTTCAAATGATAAAACAATTTATTCCCCAATCACAATTTAACAATCAAAAGTAAAACATTTACAGTTAATCATAGAGCATATTTATCGTAGTTCATCTATCGAAATCCACGGTTCCCGACGTCGTCTCGTACTCGTCCTTCTTCAATGCCATCGGGATCACCTGGCAGACCAAGCGCACAGTTGTTTCTTCGTCGTGCAGGACTCTCATGAGGATGTGCTTCTCCGGGTTGTTGGTCTTGATGCGCACAACTTTCTCTTCTTCGTCATGGAGCCTATAAGAAACAGAGCTCAAAATGCTCAAAAAATCCGAAAACTCACACAACTCTCTCGGAGAACGTCTCCAGGAATGAAGCGATCATCGGCGTCTCGTGCTCCTCCGGATCATATTCTTCCACATCCTTCAATAGTCCCAGTAAGAAAATGATCTTCGATCCGACTTCTTTGTCATACTGAAGCCAGTGTTCGATAAAGTTGTTGATTGGAGCACGGTCCGCGCTGAACAGCTCCATCTGGATGTGTTTTGCGTTGAGAATCTAAACATTCCGGTCATTAGAAGTCTTACATCGTTTGTAACTAACCCTTGGAATGAGAAGCGTGTCTCTCAGCACTCTTTGCAAACCTCGGGGCGATAGAAGCATGAAGTCAAACAGTGTGACACCCTCTCCGAACTTTTCCAGTGCCAATTGAAGATTCCAGTCGCTGAGATTGTTCAAACCGAGTGTCGGGAAGACTGGCGGCGCGAAGGCAGCCATTCTCTCGAACAGATCGGTGGCATCGTCTTTGAACCCATCCAGAGCCAAATGTGAGATGCGAGCGTACTTGAGGAGGGATAAGACCAGAGTTTCCTTTTTGTAGTCGTCTCGTTCCGTTTCACACCTGAAAGTGAAAATGTTGATCTACATTGTCATGAGTAAAACTTACATTTCGATCTGCTCGCAACCAACAACATCAACGTAGACATAAAGTCTTCCGGAGAGGCGCATGACGGTCAATCGATCGAAGGTTCGCTTGTTGCTTTCGACGATCAGCTTTTCGAGCTGGGAAGTACGTCGGAGCTTCATGCTGAAAAGAAGAAATCAGTTTTTGGCTTACTCAAAACAGTGTTTGCTTACCTGGTGCCAAAGTCCATCCGACGAACGCACATTCCCCGGAGCTCCATCGGCAGATCACACCACTCGAAAGGCTCCACTCTGACGCTTTCAGATGATTCGGAAGTCGGTGCCAAGTTGGACATTGCTGGTTAGGAGTCTGAAAATACGTTGAGAAATTGGAAAAGTTCGAAAAAAGGCAAAAATACGGTAAAAAGAGGAAGAAAACTGGGAATGGAAAGAGGGGAAAGACGCCAGCGACAGACTCGCTATACTCCGGGAGATCAAAAATGTGTGGGATGATGCGCAGTTGCGCCGCATTGATATTGAAAACACTTTTATAATCTACACACAGAATGAGTAGTAGGACTTCAGGAAGCTGTATCTCATCATCGAATCCCAACATGTCACGTCTTCTCTTCCAATTCCAAATTCTGCACCAATCATAAAATTGTGGCGAAGGAGAAGAAGAGTATCCGAATGAAGTAGGAACAACGGATGCTCGATGTCGTGACAGACTGCTCTATTATTCAACTAATGACCCTGACTCATGCCCCCCGTCTTGTACTCCATTCCATTTCCCCGCATCCCAGTTCGTCATCTGTCTTGTTGGTGGTGGTCTGCCTTCCAGGAAATTAGTCCCTCTCTTATCAGCTTCAGGTCTCTTTCCCTTCCGTTCTATTCTCAGTCTTATTCTCAGCCTTCTCCATCCACATCTCAATTTCCTGTCCGTCGGCATTACCTTCATAATATATTTGCCGATATGCTAATCCGTTCCCCCTCTCCCCACATGTGTATATGTGTCGAAGCGTGCCGACAGTCAATGTCTCCGAGTGTGTATGTACTGTCCTCGCCGAGCATTCTTCCTCCAATCCGATTAGGATAATAGTAAGAATGTTGAAGATTTCCGATTCTACCGACTCGTGGACACAGTTGGCCACATCTCAAGATGTTCTCTTTGCATAGGAATCAGACATCTGTTTCTGAAGGTCGAGATGCTTCAGAAGTTCCCCTGCAACTGCTAAAGCTCACCAATCCCTTCTGTCTTTGTTCCAAATCCTTCCGCACTTGCTCGAGCTCTCCGGCGACTTCACGGGTCCATAAACACGACACAATGTTTAGATTGATTCGTTTGCCACGTCGCTGTGACTGACTGAGCAGCGACAATAGACGAGAAGTGTTCGAGAAGACTGGCGGTGTCCTTTCCCTTGCTGCCAGCTGCCCTAGGAGCAACAATTTATGAGCTCAATGTCATCGGAGGAAGAAGTTAATTATCGTCACCTGACCCGAACAAGAACATCAAACCAAACCGGAGGTGCTTGTTTTGAATAGAATTATGGGTGCGCAGCGGCTTTTGCTTTGAGCTTCGTGCGGTGACCTCCGAGATTTATAGTCTCGGAAGAGCAACAGGTGCTCATCAGAAGGTGCGCATCATTGCACTTCCTTGTACTATCAGGATTAACCGGTCGGTACAGGAAAACACCTGTTACACCTGTTACACCTCATTCAAATTTTCGTCGTCATTCGATACTCGCCTTGTTTTTCTGCTCCATCCCTCTTGCTGCTCCATCCTTATTCTCATCAAAATTTCATCAAAACAATTAGAATAGTCTCTTGTCGATGGGGTGTACGATTTCAAGTACATACAAGAAGCTGCAGGTGTTCATCGGGCTCTTCCGAGCAGCCTCTTCTTCCGATTGTTTGTCATTCGCCCTTTTCCTCGTGTTTGTTGTGCATGATCCAGTGGGGCGAGAAATTGGAAAAGTGAGAGGAATCTTTTGTTTTTACAAACTTAGTGAACTCTATGTCTATTTTGAATTCCGAACACCCGTCTCTCACCCCAATTCCAACCTAATTGCCACTTGTTAATGATGCACTGAACATTCTGACAGATGGCGGGAGGCGCCGCGAACACAAATCGAGTTATGAGCCCTTCCCGTCGTGCTCATTCTCTATCTCTCCCGGGACTACCCAACACACCTAATTTGGCTTGTCCACATGCCCAACACTCCTCTCCTTTCTACTCGCCGTTGTCATGTTATCAGCGGTTGATAAGAGGAGAAGAGTAGCAATGTGCATTATGTTTATGTCTCTCTCTAGCAAGCTCCCTGCAGGGCGACATGTTCCCAACCATTTCGAGTTGCTTCAAAACAATAAATGTTTCATTGTTTCATGCTTCGCAACCGTATAATTACCTTCCTCATTAACACGTTCCTTCTCTCTGCAAAAATTCCTCGCGCGAACAGGTGTGTCGCCTGGCTTCCTCCACCCGTATTATTATAATTTCGCACCTCATTCACTGCCTTCTCTGACTCGCCTATTCACTAGTCAGTTTCACACCTGAACTTAATCATAGGATTAGGGACAGGAACATTCGCTCGTTTTTTCTCTTCCCTCGGGTCTCCCCTATTGTAGAATGGAAGTCTAATGATAGGGTGTTTGGAGCAGTCAATTGGTTTTCGGGCATGCACACCATATGCTCCTGATTGACACCTTCGACATGTCCGGATTGATGCGTTGAAGACGTGCCAGGAGACAGACAAGACACAGAAGACCTTGATTTCTATTGGAATTTGAATGAGGTTAATTTGAGTGATTAGGAGGGAGAAATGAGGGAGATGGTGCGCAGGAGGATCAGAACACTTCTCTGCCACCCACTTGATTCTGTAGGCTTTCCACGGCTCACACCTGTTGCACAAAACCACGTGTCACCTATTTGACCCCAATTGACAGCGCAAGTTACAGTTGCGCGATTCATAGGTGGGTGTTATCTAGGAAAAATGACACCAAATTAGCAAACTGGAGCTCATGGTAAGCAATTAGAGAAAGGAACCACGCAACTAGGACAAATAGGTTACCAATAAGACCCCCAAACACGTTTAGCTTCAGTGTCTCCGGAGAATGTGACGGTTGAGAGTCAAGTGGTATGCATCGCATCCTGACTTACTTCTTCTCCAGTCTCATTCATCGTCAGCGAAAGTGTCAAGTGTCCGCATAATTGAATATCGAAACTGTCATCGGCACACTTTTCGCGTGCGCACGAAAGGAACAAACCGCCAGTGTCGGCGCCGCCTCAGCGAGCAAATTATTGCCAATTACGGGGCGACTCATATCCTTGACTTTTCCAAGTTGGTCGTTCCGGTAATTACGATTAGGATACCGTATTGTCGTTAGATACATAGATACACAAGTGTCAGGTGTCTCGCTTCCGGTATCTACATCAAGATAGTCGCAAAGTCCCCAGTGGTAGCATCTGCCTGCTTCCTAGTTGCTCATCTCCCATTTCCACCTTTCCGCATCATTAATAACAGGGCAGCAAGCAATTGAAAACCGAAAAACCGCCAAAACGATGTGTTTTCTGTTTCCTATTGTTCACTGTGTCCCACCTAATAAATCGCACTCGGAGTTGTAATTAGAAGGCGCGAAGCCGTCGGTCCTCTCCCCCGAGTGTCTAAATTGTAAATCACCAAACAAATATGTATAATAAACGACGAGGAAGAAGAAGATACAGTTCTTCTCCTCTCCTCCTTTTCTTCCAATCTTTCATCCGACCACAACCAAAAATGATGAATGGTCGTGTTGCGCAAGTGTGTTGCGCACCCGGACACCGATGATCGATGGGGCTCCGCGCCGTCGTCATCGGTACTTATCATTCGGATTTGATACCTCTCCATCCTTTTCTGACTTTGGATTCTCCAATTCCTTGTTTTCCTGATCCATTCTGGCGAGTCGGCACTCCTTGTGTACTAAAAGTTTTAGTGTCCCGCTCCTAGTTAGTACCGTAGTACTCCCTGTCAGATAGTGATCTGCGCAGCCGTTGTGATGACAAGACGACAAGGATCTGGAGGTGGTACCCATTTGTTTTGATAGCATCGCGTAACATGACGGATCGCCGAAAACCGCGAAAAAGGCCGTGAACTCTGCAGATAGAGGAAGTCCGCTCCATCACACTGCAGCAGTATGATAGGCGTGGCTGACAGTATGTACACATGCCTTCCAGCAGAACAGTAGAAGGCGTGTTTCTCCGGGTGTTTAGTTTACGACCTTTTACAACCCCTGCTGCTACAATACTCAACACACGACAACTTTGAATATTTGTGAAAACAACTTGCGCAAGTCTTTTGTCCTTCCTGCCTTCGTCATACTTACTCCCAAATCCTCCCCTGTTCCACTTCTCCTCCCGAGAAGACCGAGAGGACGATAATCATCATCATGGTCTTGGTACTAGTGAAAAGGTGTGGTTCTTCTCGATATAATTACTGCCTTCCGCTTGCCATGTCTTGTCTTCTCCTCCTTCCCCTGGTCACTGTTTGTGTTGTCCATACCGTGCTGACTGATCATGATGATAATCCGCTCGTTTCGTTCGGTCGCCACGGGGGATCCATTTGTTTACGTTTAGTGTTTTGTGTCCGTCGTCGGTTTCCTCATTTGGTGTAATAACTGACCGGGTCGAGGCGCCTACAGGGCAAATACTCTCTTTCTGTTTACCGGTTGTGTAACTTTAATGGGACTTGAACCCCTCTATGATCCTTTGTGTCTATTCACTCCGTTCACTATTCAAACTCTCTTATCTACCAGTTTCCTATCGGTTTAGAAGAGTGTCATAATACTCCGAGGCGAACCTGATACCATACTTACCAACCCATGCCAAATTCAAATGTGTTGATCCAAATGTAAACATTCTGCGCTTCGCGTCTATCACCTGTTGGTACCTAAACCGCCGAGATAGCATAAACTATCTGCTCGATCTGTCAATAAGCCCTCCCCAATGGTCCAAAACATTGCGGTTGATCGAACGAACGAGTGCTTGTTTGCTCCAAATGTGTCATCCGCCATGCAGCTATTGATATGGGCGGCGGCGACACAAAGGAGGTCGCTAAAAGTTTTTCTATCCTGTATGACACCTCTTGTCTCGTTGGAATGACTCACTCAAAGGAGAGAGGAATTCGTCAGGTGGTTGGGGTGGTTGCTCTCAGAGAAGAACAAGAGAAGAAGCCATTAAATCTAGGTTCTGAACCTTGTGAGAACCTGGGAACGACAGAACGACACGGCGTTTTGTTTTATTTCATTCGTGTCCCGAGTTCTTCTCTTCTTCCAATTTGTATACACCTCCCACGCCTTCCTCTAAAATTCATCCTAATCGGAAGCGAAACCCGATCGTTGCCGATTCCGGGCGGTTTTCGAGAATGTTTGTTTTGTTTTGATTTTGGCTTGGGTCCGGCTTGGACCAGGTCCCGGGGTGCCCAGCTCGCTTTCCTCTCAATCTCTCCCGATTATTATTTTCTGTCCGCCTTGCCCCGTGCCACCACTCATTCATTCATTCATGCTCTGCATTCCTTTCCTTTCCCCTAACTGCTCCAATGCTCCGGTGTTCAATGAGCCGTACTAAAAGCGTTCCGCATGTATCCTCAGATTGTCCAGAGGACCCTTGCAACATGCCCACACCTATCCCTTACGTAATCGAGCCCTTCCCACGCCTTCATTGTTTACCTACTCTAGTGCTAATGTGCTTGACGATGGTCAGTCGCCGCGGCACCCCACCGTCAAAAATTGAGGAGAGTCGCTGTTTTATTGTGGAAACGATACGTGTGTCAACACGCGGCACCTTTCATCCGCGGCTCCATTTACACTTGTCGAGTGATGAAAAAGAAACAGTTATGGGGAGAGGAGGAAGAGCACAGGAGAGACTATGAGGCGTCATTTCCGTTGCGGTGTTCTTCTTTCGGATGGGCTTTTCCGGTACTGTACATACTCTACACGCTCCTAAACATTCCTTCTGGCAGGTGCAGCACACATGCACTGAACTTTTTCATATTCTGAATCATCTCTTTATCGTCCTTTCTCTCCCTCTCAAATCCCATTCTGAAGCCAGGTGGCTGGCAAGAGAACAACAGTACCAGAACGATGCCACCAAAAGTAGTACCACCTGTGCGCAGACGGTCTTTTCTCCGCACCATTTTACGAGTTTCTTTCATACCGTTCCTTGCGTCATCCGACAATTGTATCAATAATTATGGACCTCTTTGGTCGGCACCGCCTAATAGGATAGGCATGTGGGTCGTGGAGGTCAAAACTCTCTTTCTTTCTTTGCCACGACCCCACCGGACACACTTGACTCACGCAACAAGGCTTCTTGCGTGATGCTCACAGTAAGTGCCCAGGTGCGATAACAATGTGTCAATTGGGCGACACGTAACAGATTGCGTCTTGAGAAGTACTTCTTCTTCTTAATACGTGCACCTAATACCTCTCCATAAACTATACATATGCGCCAAAAACGACGACGATTCGGAGATTAGTGGTGGAGAGGAAGAAGTGAATCCATCCGCCGGTTTTATGCTCATAATAAAACGTAAAACGGGGCCCGAGAGGGGGACAGCAAAAAAGTTCATTTACCCCATTGTTCCGTCCTAGTTTTTGGCCATTTTTCGCCCTCAAAATGGGTTGGATTAAGAAGTAAGAAGCGCTTTCCCCTGCCAGTCTCATTTTTTGTTCGTTCCCCCGCTGAATCTCCGAGGAAAAGTAGCCTACTGGGAAGAAGCATGGAAAAGAAGACGTGATTGAATTTAGTGCATTCTTCTTTCTCCTCCCGCCTCCTATTTCTATTCCCGAAAACTTTCTTTGACTGGAGATGGACGGACTGGGATTCGGGAGGGAAGGGAGAGAGAGTAACCATTATTTAATAAGACGGGCAGCAAGCGCTTCCCTTTTCCGCGCGGCCCGACGACTTGCTCCCCTAATGAACCATTTAGCACCCGGGCACGAAGAAATCGCGTCTCGTTTAGTTTGGTAGCGTTTTCGTAGTTGGAGTAGAGGAGTAGCATGTCAAATTTCGACACTTTTACTCACCCACGAACACAATGAGATTTCGGATGCGCCAACCAACTCAGCTGAGCCTTTCCTTGATTGCGCGACCGGCCCCTCTGATTCATTCGCTTCTTCCCTTCCCGTCCCATCCGTTCGCCCCTCCGATCCATCATCGTTACCGAGAGTTGCATAAGAAGGAGGAAGTGCACTGCTCTCGCCCGCTGCCCACTATAAATCATTGGGACCGTAAAATTACGCGTGCTCACTGCTCTGCCCCAATTGGAACACCAGACGCTTCCCCATAACCATATCTCTTCCGTTTATGGTCCCATTCATGAGGGTTTTGTTGAACTGAGATTCGAGAAGGTCGTCTTGGTGTGTGTTCCAAGATTCAGTCTTCCAAGAAAAGAAAAACGGAGCAGGAAAAGGAGGAGGAGAAGAGAAATGAATTCGTTGAGGCGTGTGTACTTGACACCACCCATCCGTCCAGGAAACGGAGCTCTCCTCCAACAAGTGATTCGCAACTTTTTTTGGTTTGCCATTCCCTATTCTGTCCGTTTTGACTGGACGTCTTGCTCTTGGAGCAAGAGTTTTCTTTCCTCTGTCAATCCAATTCAACTTCTTCTATCGTTCGTGCTACTTCTATCTCTATCTTGTTTTCTTGTTTTTCAGCTCATTTCAGTTTCTCTCTCTGCATTGACAGATAGATGTGTAGGACTGGCTGCAAAGTCAGTCAGCTAGAAAGGGTCACAAACGAACGGACCCGGCTGGCAGCTGCAAAATCCTTAGTTCTGTCAGTTCACACCAACACCTACTCGAAACAAGAGTCTTTCTTCTCGCACCTGCTCACTTTTGTATCACTTTGTTCTGCCATTCAACCCCATCCTTACCGTGCGACACTGAGGGCGGGGCTTTCTCTAGGAGCGTCTCTCCCAGTCTCTCCGGGGCGGTCCATCCCGCTCTCTTCCACTAGATACACATTGTCTCCGTGTCCCGCATGTCCTTCCTTCCTCCTTCACCGCCGCCGTTCCTCATTTTCGGTAATAATGTGATTAACCCGAACCATAACATACCTCTCTTCTCTCCTTTCATGCCCATATCCATTCCCATTTACCGTCAAACAGAGTGCATTCATTTGAATCCTCTCTCTGATTCTCTCTCCCCGTTTTTCGGTTTTTTGTTCGTTTTCCTGACTGTTTTCCTCTCGTTTTCCTCTCTTCTCGTGGGAAGAATGAACGATTGTACGATTCAACTACTAGCTGAATGACTGTCAGTACTACCTCCGGCTGCCACCAACTAGTACTCTCTTGTGCGTTCCGATTGTAAACTAGCCCCGAGTTACCTTTTCGTACTCTAAAATTAGACGACTTTCTCGCGTTTATTACTGTAAAACTCTCACACCAAACAGCTAATAAAGCGTCGGAAAGAGAGTCCCATCTTGCCGTACAAACACTGTCATTTTCCCATGTCCCTTCTTGCCGATCCGCCCTAATCCATCTCCGTCTTTTCTTCTGTTTCCCCGTGTTTCGGTGCGTACCGGTACATGTCAACATAAAAAAAACAGGCGACTAATCCTATTTGTCCGTCCCGTCACTCATCCCGCTCCAGTGAGGCCTAAACTCGGGATGTGAGAAAGACAATAAAAGTTGCCTGGGATTTGTGTGAGGGGCGAATGAAGGAGAAGAAGAGAAGGGATCAAAGAGAGTGAGGAGGGGATTGAGTAAGAGTTGCAACAAATCCAATCCCCCACCCGTCACTTTTCTTTGTCGGGGCCCCCATTCGGTGCACTGACATGTTCATTTAGGAAGTGTCCTTGCTTGTCAACAGGTCTTCTTCTTCTCCGCCTCGTGCCGATCCGAACCCTTTCATTTTCCCCATTACCGCCTTCCGTTTACGCAACATCCTTCCATAACATGGCAACTCCATCGCATTCCATTCGATTCCTTTCTCTTGACCACTTGTCACATCGAATCAATCCGTCGACTAGCTTCGCCTACTTCCATCTTCCTTTTCATTCATCGAAACCAATTTCACCCCTCCCTTCCACTCCCATAACATGCTTCATTTTCACGGCACCGACGTTCTTCTTCCCCCAATGTTTACCGCTGACCTACCGCATTGCCTATGATGTTCGATGGGCCGGCACACCTCGTCAAAAAGGCGTGCGCTGCGCCTTGCGCTTCCGAAATGAGCCATACAGTTCAGTTCGTGAATTCGTCGTCTCTTCTCCGAAGGTCGTTATCGTGTCGAGACCCTTCGCGCGCGGGGGTCCGCTCTTTTCTAATTGTTCTCTTCCATTATTATGTACCTCCTTAAGTCTGTCCTCTTTTCAAAAGATTTCCTCCCCTCTCCTTACCTCCTTGTCGTTGTCGTCGTCACCAACTCGTCGCCCATTTATAAATTGTAAAATATGGATTTCGTGTTTCTTTTCTCCATGGACACAGCCTTCTTTGAAAAGCTCTTCCGGTCGTTTTCCCACTCTCAAAAACTACTTCTTCCAGCCAATCCAATGCCAACATGAGGACGTGCGATTGTATCACAGAACCGCCGATCTTCGACCTCCCGCCACCGCCAGATCCCTCGTTGATATGGCATTTGATATCCGATGAGAAGTACGAGCCGGTGAGTCTTTTTCTTTTCAATTCTTCTTTGATTGATTTCTCAATTCATCAAGACGGGGCCCCGGCACCTACCACCTGTTCCGGGAGACAGCCGTCTTCGTTTCTTAGTCCACCACCAGTGGCAGGAATCTCATAGACTAAAAAGTGCTGACTCTTGAGAAATTTGCATAACAATTGGCTTGTCAGCCCCTTGAACTCGTTGCGTCGTTGCATATTACTACTGTAACGTGTCCTCGCAAATCTTCCCCCAAAATAATCCTTTGCACAATCTCAAGGGTGCTCGAACAAGAAACACTTGTTGTGTGTGGTCTACTAGGCCTGTTTGTGGAAAGAAAGAAGGTGCCAGGGAGGAGAAGCAGAAGCTTGATTTAATTTATAACCACCATAGAGATATCTTTTTGAGGGAAGACGACGGGCAGAGAGCGTCTTCCTCCTCTTCCTTCTTCCATAAACCATCTGCGCCCAAAACAATTGTTTTTGCCATTCTCATTCATTGGAGGCAAGATGGATGTGTGTATTCAGGAAGAGGATGCGGGTAAAAGATAAGGAAGAGGAGAACGGGGAATCGACTCTTTTCAGTCCAATCCGATTACAGTTTCTAGACCAAATTCATGTTATGACATGATTGTTTCGAAGATGTAATTGTGATGGATCTAGTAGTAGACAAAGATTGAGTTGTTGTTTCAAGGAGCAATATCTCGAGCTCCAACAAGCTACAACTACACAGCCATCAATCGTCGAATATGAATTGACTGGACATTGTTGCAACACACACCCCAAACACCCATTTCCCCTGGGCCTTCCCCAATGAATTCTTGCCCTGGCGCCCTTTGATCATCCATCTTGTCGCCGCTCCGTTTATGCAAATGTCCAACTTTTCCTCGGTTGCGTTGCGCCTCATTCAAATTCAAATTGGTGTGAAGGAAAGGGATGGAATGTTATGTTGTATTATTGTGGGAAACGGGTAACCGGGAAACGGGAAAAGAAAAGAGGAACTGGTCTCGAATGAAAGTGACAATATTGCAGGCGGAACAGTGTTCTTCAAACCAGTTTGTGAGCATCTCCGACATTGGAACCATCTACGACGCCGACTCGGATACCCAACAACTCGCCGCCAATATCCTGATTGCCGTGGCCGCCCTTTCAGTCCTTCTACTGCTCGTCGTGTGTATCGCAGTAATTGGTCGCATCCGGAGGTTAGTGCAATCAATCAGTTGTTTATGACAGTCTGCACGCGCGCACTGATTCATCATCCGCTGGCCTGTCCCACACTACAATAAGTGATTGATTATCTTCTATCCCAGAAACCTTCTGCATATCTTTCTTCTCTCTTGGAACAGGGCTTCTCCCCTAGTGGATGTTTACGGTTACTAGCCTACCACTTGCCACCACTTGAGTCGATTCGATTTCGCATCGCCTTAGCTTTCGCTCCAGCTTCAAATATGTCATTGGCATCGGGTTTAATTAAACCGGGACGCCATAGACAACAAATTGGAGCAATGGTGCTCAAGAAGGCAAATTATTAAGTTTCTCGAGTGTCCCTGTGTTGTGTTGACCCACTTAGTTTGCGCCGTGGATAAGACAGTTGGTTACATCATTGTCAGCTCGTTACCTCCTTTACACAAACACACGGCAGCAGGGCCCATCTGGCACCTATCGCTCGTAGAAGGTCATGATTTACAATCCGTAAGATATACAATCCGGGGGGTCCTCCGGGTCATTAGGTGAGAGTGCCTGGGTGTAAAGTTGACTGGCACGGGGCGAGGAGGACAATTATGAAGTGAATGAAGTGGAGGCAGGCGTGGAGAAATTCAATTTGAGCATGCACAATAGAGCGCACAATAAGAAAGTTATCGAAGTGGTCTCTGCCTTTAGAACTTGCCAAATTTCCAACTTTTCACATCTTATTTCTTCAGGAGACGACGGGAAAATGCAGACGCATCGAAGAAGATGTCCAGCGACTCCATTCTCACCGCAGGGGACCATCTCTGGACATACAACTCCATGAAACAACCAGTGCCTGGAGGTCCTGCAGTACTCATGTACTCGAATAACTCGAATGCCGGGAGCAGGCTGTTCCATCATACTCCAACAACACTTCGATCGTATGTTGGCACCGGGACTCCGATCATGGCGCCACCACAGATCCCGCTGAGGCATTCGGAGTCAACTACGTTACGATTGAATCCTGGAGATGGTTGTTCTGCTTATCACACTGTTTCTGTGAGTCGGCAGAATGGAAATCCACCTTCTGAAGTCTACGAAGAGATTGCTCCTATTGGTAAGCTAACTTGCAACTAGGATTGTAACAAACAGTGTTTTTTCCAGGTACAATGGGTCACATGGGCTACATGACAACTCGACCAATGTCAAATGCTCCCACTCTCAACATGAACAATCGGATGTCACTTCGAAAACCACCTCCAACATGTCGACCTCCACAACCTCCACAAAGTCCTGTACACAGTGATGGAAGCTATGAGATCACTCGAATAACAGGAACTTCCGAGTCTCCACGCGATCGTCAATGGAATGAAGATGGTCGGGAAAGTGGCTACGGAACTGCTCCAAGTCTCCAATGGAAGAGTCCTTCCGGGAGTGGACGTCTGGAAGCAGAAGCCGCGAATGCAGCAGCCGCCCGATCCATGACCTACGTGTAGTTCTTCATCTTCAACCAAACCTCTCTTCCTGCCTGTTCTTCTTCAATACGGTGTCATTTTCTACTTCTTACAATCAACACGGGTGTTATACTTTCCGATGGATCAAGACCAACCAAAAATCCTTTGTCTTTCTCTCTTTTCTAGTCTTATGTACAGTTTCTTTAGCATAAATAAACATTTTTCAACTTGAACAAACATGTGGAGACGGTTTATTCAGAAGCACACCAACGAGCGGAATTGGAACTAACTTTAGAGCGAGAGAGAGAGAGAGAGAGAGATTGGGAGAGAAATAGAGAAGAAGAAGAGAAGAAAACGGTCACACTCGTATTCGTCGGTGGCTCCGATGGTGTTGGGTGGATGGGATGGAGATGGGTGGATGAAGGAGGAGATCTTGTTGTTTTTAGAGTTCAGACACTAGATTCAAAGGGGTTCTTTAGGTGTTCAGAAGAAGCCAGTCTCTTGAAGTTTCTGCACAAAGAAGCGGAAGTCGGCGGCCTCGTTGGAGGTGAGTTCGTCTGTCGAGCCGTTCAGAATACCCTCCATCACCTCGAGCATGTGCTGCGTCTCGGCGTCGTCGAGCTTCATCTCAGATGCAAACAAATCGGCTGTCGGGGTTTCTGAAATGACGTCATTCCGGTTTCCTTCACTAATTTCTCTTTAGCAGGCAGGCAGTTCAGTTCTCTTCTTTCTCTAGAAGCAATTTTCGTGTGTATTTAACGTTAACTTTTTCACAGAAGAGAGCTCTCCGAAAGCACATGAAATATTCATGCCGGTGTTGTGGAGAGAACGAAAAATGGAAAAAAGGAAACGAGGCGATTCTGGATTCTAGAGAAATGTTCCTGGTACTCACGGGAAAGTGCAACAGCGACCTTGTCGACTCCGCCCATTCCAGATAACTCTGCTTTGGCTTTCGGGCCGAAGACCTGTAAGATTTTGTTATTTCCAAGGGGGCCGTCATTTCAAAGAGCTTGACAGACCATTCACCTCGATCACTCATTCGATTCAAACTAACGGATCTGCTTACCCTCCCCCACCAACCCATTCCCAACATGTCAATCTACCTCCTCCTTAAAACCGGTCTCCTACTCGAACACTTAAGACTGTCCGCTGTCCGACTGTTCTGTCCCATCCGCCAATCTAGGGAGCGGACACTTACCTTGACGAGAAAATCCTTTCCGTGCGCTGACATGAGAGCCTTCAAAAACGCCTGGGTCTCCTCGACGGGCGGCCGTGTGGCTGAAGAGAGATTGGTTACGGTGTCAAGTGACAAGGGATACCTGCTGTGCACATGCTCTTGTTCTCGTCGTACTCGTCTGAACAGTCGGGCGATCCGTCGCACAGGTACTTGATGGGCACGCACTCGCCAGACGGACACGCGAACGGATGCCAGGTGGGACATGGAGCTGTAACAGATACGGTTGGTGGTAAATCTTGGGTGTTTTGGTTGTATTTGGTGGCCAGAGACACGTGTGGGACCGAAGTGTGCTTTGGTAACCACAAACTTCATGTTCTAACACTCAAAAATGCAGTTGTCCGAAAAATGAAACAAGGGAAAGTAAGCGGAGGTCAAAGTCGTGGGAGGTATGTAGTTCGATCTCAAACTTTGAAAGGGTATCTTGAAGATCATGTTGAACAACACGATTGGACTGATTTGGTGATCATTGAAACTAGAAAGGAGATCTGTGCCCTTAGACATCAAGCCAGTTGTGAGCTTCCGGTATAGGTCTCATTCGATGATCACCGAAGCAGTTCATGACTCTTAGACATCCCCTTCCTGTGTTATGGTCTTGCCACAGAAACCCTACATACATCCTGAATCCTTAGTCTCTTCCTGATCTATTCAGTCAATCATATGATTCAATCTCTAACCCCAGCTCACCCCTAATCCGCATCATTTGTACCCGTACTCATACCCAGCACCGTCAGTTTCAAAGATTGTAGTTGTATGAATCTCTACTCATGATTCTGATATCAACTATAGTATACGAACTAGACTAGACACATGTTTCTGGATCAGAACGCCAGTCAGAACCCTCTGAATTCAACTCACTTGCAGCGTCGGCTCCCCGCTTTCCATTGATAATGTCACGGATACTAAACGAGCAGGCGGTATGGATGGCACACATTAACACTATTTGTCTCAACATTTCTCGTGATTACCTGTAATTCGGATTGATTGGATTAGAAGGAGAGAAACTGGAAAGAGAACGAAAGAACGAATGAACAGGAAACGTGAGGGAATTAAGTAAATAGCTCGACTTGTGAGAAAAGGAAGGAAGGAAGGAAGGAAGATGATTTGTTTGAGTGGCCCAGAGAGAGGGGAACAAGTTGATAAATGGCGGATACACACACCAATTTCTGGGGGAAAGTGACGAATTCGGTGTGGGCCGGATGTCCGTGAAAAGTGGGAAGATATGTATGCAAATAGGCCAGAGGTATGTTTTCAGTGTGACAGCATCATTCGCACGGGCCGAAATGAGGAAAAGTTGTAGAAGGAGCTGAAGGAGAAGAAGACGTGAGAGTAGGTGGTAGGGTGACTAATTTGTAATGCAAATTGGAGCATCTCCAACTATTCCTATTCCTTTTCCTCCATCTAGACTCACACCTGACCTACTCTGCTCCCGAAGTCAGTCAGGAGGCGTGCCCCTGCTACAACTGGAGCCTCCGTTGTTGACCAAAACAATAAGTGCCCGTCGAGGTGGAAACGGGAACGGAATCCGATTATATTTTCCGAGCCACCTGGGCCTTGGGAGCTTTGATATCACTTTTCGGAAGAGGGTGTGTGTAGGTGACAACCTTGTTATTCGGCTATAATTTCCTTATGATAGTGATACTGGGAAAGTTGAGGAGAGGGTTCAAAGGGGTATGTGGACCTGGTTAAGCCATTAGAAATTCAATAGTCCAACAAAAAAGACAATGAATCTATTAGAAAGGTTTTGAAGCAATCACTCAAAGATTATGCGTTTGCGGGGAGGTCTAGACAACGTTGACGACTTATTTTCAAATTCCAAGTCATGTTAGATATCGTCATGTGGCATAAAAGTAGTCCTGAAGACTCTTCCATCCCTAGATCTCTGTTCTCAAAGTCTTCGAAATCCGTTCATTTTGTTGCCACCATTCACTCCGCACCGGCATCTACCACAAACACACCCAGCATCTGGTCATTCAGAGAGGAGAAAATAACATGAAAAAATAATAATCAGGAATCAGAATACAGAATTCACAAACAGGGAAAATGAGAATGGAAGGGGAAAAAACATGGAAAACGGAGTCACGAGGGAGTTGAAAGGTAATAGCCGTGTTGAGCAGAATGGCAAAAAACTCGGGGGTAAAACGGAGCAAAAAATGAAATCTCATAGTCGAGAAATGAGATTGATTTGTTTTCTTATTCGTTTTACCTCCCTTCTAGCCAGAAAGACTAATGTCGAGTTCATAGAGTGAAACGTGACAAAGTCAAAGTTTCATCAGGCTGGCTGAAGTTCTGGAAATTGAATTCCGAAGGAAGTGAACATATGAATCATGTGCTTACTTCAGAAGCAACAACGGAAGAAGAAGCCGTTCAGAATATTGGAGCAGCTGGAATAAAAGTGAGTCATCTGGATCTATGGAAGAACAGATCTCTAGATCTGGGAGCTACGGGGCTAGGGCGTAGCCTTCAGTTTCAACTGAAAGTGCCAGTTTCAACTGAAAAGTAAACTGCTCTAGATAGATCAAGGACCAGACATTTTGAGCTTCGAGAGCAACACAAAAAGGGGAAAAGTGAAAAAGAAAGTGCGAAAAGGGGCATATCTCTTTCTCTTCTTTCTCCTGTTGATGTATGGCATCATCATCGGCATCGGCATCGACAACGAAGTCAGCAGCATCCATATTAATATGAACATGTGCATATCTGTCTTGATATCTTCTCATATCCCTCGACTAATCAAATGAGCGTGCTCCACGATTTTCGGGAGGCTTTCAGAGGAGACGGGGAGCAAGATGAAAGGTGAAAGGTTTCTGCACACACAGAGTTTTATAGTCTCATAAAACCGCCTCTATTCTTTTCATATTTTTCTCCTTTATTCCTAGATTGGACCTGGGAGGGTCTAGGAGTCTTTGAAATACGTAAAACTGATATGAAACTGATACTGGGAACTGTGACGGACGGTCCAGACAACCAAAATGATCTCTGGATCATAAGGTGCGAGGGAGGGAGAGGACAAACTTCTCGAGAACAATCATGTCTGATAATCGCATTTCCCGACTCGGTTATGATGTCTGGTAGACGATGTTGGATGTATTTATTTACAGCGAAAAGGAAGCGGCGACGAAGAAGACGGGCCGATGAGAAGGAGAAGGAGAATGAAGAAACCGAACGAGACATGATAATAAAAACAGACTGCTGCTGTGTCTCGTCTGTTCTCAACAACTGAACGTCGCACTTGGCGAGACAGAGTTCAGGGAAGAAGTGGGCTACTTGGGAAGAGGGTGGAGGGCATGTTGGGGATGTGTGGAGTTGCGAAATGACAAGATCATTGACTTCTGGAGCAGGGCTCTAAGTTTGTTAGCGGGTAACGAGATGATTTAGTTTTCTACCGAAAGGTTGCGAAATGACAAAGTAGGGAAATCAGTACAGAAATAAGGATGATTTCATGTGAACAATAAGCTAAAGCTTCCTAGATGTATTGTTCCTGTTATTCGACAAGAAAGAATACCTATAGAAATCTAGAAATCACATCATTCCGTGACCTAGTCCATTATGATGATAACAGCCTCTAGGTCTTTCCAGGAATAACGTTCGATCACAGTTCTCGGAAAACAAGAAAACAAGGAAAAGTGGAGAATGTGCAAGGGAATTGAAAATAGTAAGTAAGTAGATGCACGACTTGCTCGGGAATGAGTGACGACACAAGACATGGCTAGTTGAGGTTTCGGATCGGAAAGGAAACGAGAAGGAAAAGGGAAGGAGAGGGGAGAAAAAACAAAAACAGAAACAAAAGGAACAAGTTAATGTGGTCCGGTCCGTTTCCACATTTCCGAATGTTCGCCGTCCCTTTCTCTTCTTCTTGAGCAGTCTGATTCGGTACCCTCACAGTTCAGGGCACAAGGTGAGTTGGGAGGGGGATGAATGAGTAATGCTTCGGAGAAATAGAGACACGTGGACACTCTGGGGCTAACTTCTTGTCGTCAATCACCCCTACGAGGCCCTCGACACAAGCAGGCGAAACGAGAAGCAAAACGCGAAACGAAACGCCGGGGCGACGACGTCGAATTTATTCATTGCAAAATGAAACACCGCCTCGTCTTTTTCGGCGC
Source organism: Caenorhabditis panamensis (assembly GCA_900883565.2). Taxonomy (NCBI): domain Eukaryota; kingdom Metazoa; phylum Nematoda; class Chromadorea; order Rhabditida; family Rhabditidae; genus Caenorhabditis; species Caenorhabditis panamensis. The sequence continues at coordinate 165,013 of LR537990.1, forward strand.
AGCCTTCGTCGTCGTCTCATGGAGCTCCATGGAGCTCGTGGAGCTCTAGGAGCCCCAGAAGTCGAGCACGCGAGCCGAGGTGGGTTCCGCTATAAATCTGGAATGAGCACCTCTACCGCCCAACGGGGCCAAAACGCATAAAAAGGTCGAGAGGGAAAGGTGCGAGGTGACGTGTTGAAGAGGGGAGACTTTTGAAGAAGAAGGCGAGGAAAGGAGGCGGGAGAAGATAGGAAGATTGAGGTGAGATCTCACTCTATCCTATCTCTCAGAGGACCCTTCAGAACGCCTACTCACTGACTTGAAAGCCCCTTGACCAACGGTCACGTCCTGACCTATTTATATAAGTTGAAGCTTACTGTAGCTACCTGGATTGCTCACTGATCTTCAGCTAGAGCAGAGAATAGTTAGAAAGGTAATCTAAGGTGATAATGTGCTCTTTATGAGCTATAGAAAAGAGATGTCAACAAGTCCATGGTCGTCCAGTTTTAGAGGAGAAGCATCTTGATGGACAACAACGGAATGTGTAAACGGAACGGACTTTGAGGAAGGAACAGAGCGCTTCTCAGAAAGACGGAAGGAACCGATGCGTTTTCCGTTCCCTGTTGTCTCAAAAGAGGATTCAGTGGAAGATTCCGGAAGGACAAAGAAGAGTCTGTGAGAAGATCAACGATCATCAATGGTACAGTCTACATAATACTAAACAAAACAAAGTTGAGCTCTCACATATCCACACACATCCCCCCCACATCCAATACTAATGGCTATTGTGCCAAGAGAGGAAGAGGCGGGTGCCTTTTCCCTTCCTCTCTTGACTCCGCCTTCTCCATGACATCACTGCTCTCTCTTTCCCTCTCGGCCCTAAGGGTATCATTGTCAATTAAAACTTTTCAGGGGGAGTAGCACGAATGATTACATTGTCTTGTCCTTTTGCTTATCCTTCTGTTTCAATTTGTTTCATTCCCGTTTCGCAATGATCGAACTGAAGCCAAATGCCGCACAAAGTTTCGGTGCAATTGGTAGGGGGGCGTCAGGCTCGTAAAACCCGCGATGGGATGAATGTTGGATGACACCGGGCAGAGGTCAAGTTGCACACGTACCCGAGGAACTGGCTAGAAGAAGCCGTCCACAAGGAACACAAACAATGCGGGGTTTCTCGGGAACACTTTGGTGAGCAGTGATAGGGATTGGGATACTGATCAAACTTCGTGTCGTCTCCTCCTTCGTAAAATAAAAATTTCATGAGAGAGAGCTTGGGGACAGAAATATAAAAATAGACTCGAAGGGGAAGCCGGAAATTGTTGGTTTCAGTTTAGACTCTAGCCAAAAAATGGGCACGGCACCGAGTGACAAACAGTCATTTGTCAGGCAGGCACCCACGAATTTACGTGTCTCCGAACGGACGGGAAAGTGCACTTGGATCGAGAGTCCGTGTCCGCAAGTGTAAAAGGGGCCATTCGGCAGAATCCAAAAGCATCCAGAATCACTATAGACGATGTGACGAAGCAAAGACACATCGGAATCCTGATTGGTAACATGGAGTGGTTGACACAATTAGTCATTGTCCCAGGTGGATCCGAATGCTTCATGATTTCATAGTGATGCCATCCGCGTTTCCTTGCATCCACCCGCACGTCATACCATCAATTATCCTTTGAAAGTTTACCCTCCCCAAACCTTTTTGTTTTTCCCTCTCCCTCCCTCACAATCCATTTATTTCTCCTGGCATAGAATAGATATAAAATTGGTGCTTTGTTTTCTGAAACTTCAAACTTCAAACTCCATAATACCCATTAGAGCTATGAGTTGTCCAGTCGATTCGTCACTCGGCTCCTCCGACCCGAAAAAAGGCACTGCTCGAACGATTCGGAACAATGCGGCGCGTGGGGCGGCCATTGTAGAAAGGGGCCTGGAAGAAGTCAGAAAAAAGAGAATTGACGGCAAATTGCAAAGAGACGAGAAAAAGGAAGAAGGTCGTCGCCGAGCTGCCGGTTTCTAAGATTAGAATCCCACTGGGTTGGCCGGCGAAACTTGGTGTTGGGGAATCGGAGTGGAAGGGAAAGTCTCATTTCAAAGTACATCTATTCCGTTTCATTCATTATAATTCTGAATACATAATTCTAAAACGAGAAGGAGGGAAACTCAGACTAAGAGCAATTGAAATCTATCATTTGCAGGATGACTTCTTCATAAGAAGAGTTATTTAGTACGTGACTGCTGCAACTTCCTAGTTATTTATTGGGTCTGTTGGTCCATAAAAAAGCAATAATGGACTAGCCACACGTCATTTTCAGGAGGTTCTTTTATTCGGTGTTCCAAAATGGAGAGGGGCTGTCAAGATTCAGAAAGGAAAGCCATGAGGTAACAACCAGTCTTACTGTAGCGTAATGCTTCGGCAAGCGGCATGTAGACACGACCAGAATGTAACGAAACTTCAGTTCCGAAAGCTTCCTCGATAAGACCGAATGATCAATGAAATTAGATGATCACCTGATGATGAAACTCCCGAAGCAAAACCACGATTTCCCGCCTTCTTCGATCGTTTTCCAGAAGGCGACCGGGTACGAAAAACGCCCGGAAGCGATTAGAGAAGAAACGAAGGACGTTCTGCAGAAACTACGCATCGCTTTCATAATTGAACCGGAATTCATCTGTGATACCAGATTCCTTTGCTCTAAATCAGATACCAAACGACTCGGGAAACTGATAAGAATGAAGAAACTGATGAGCACGTGAGCACTGAGCACTGGCACGAAGCTTCGCGACGTCAAGAAACTAGAGAAGAGCTGTGGAATCGGAGAGATAAGGACCGGTATAAAAGGGTGGCTGCAAACGAGGGAAAGCAGCTTTTCGCTCAAACAACATTTGGAACGATGATGGTGAGTTCTAGAATCTTCCAGATTCTTTCAATCTTCTTCTTTTTCAGAAGTTTGTCGTCCTTGCCGTGCTCTGCGCACAGACTCTTGCCTTCGTCGCCCTCGACCACAAGTCTGCTCTGGAAACCCTCACCGGAAAGGCACTTGTCGACTATGTCAACTCTGCCCAATCCATGTTCACAACTGAGCACTCCGAAGTCAGCGATGAGGAGATGTTGTCCCGTGTGATGAACGGAAAGTACGCCGCCGCCCACTCCGACGAGATCCGTGCCACCGAGCGTGGAGAGGTCCTCGACACCATCCCAGCCACCTTCGACGCCCGTACCAAGTGGTCCGAGTGCAAGTCCATCAAGCTCATCCGCAACCAAGCCACCTGTGGATCCTGCTGGGCCTTCGGAGCCGCTGAGACCATCTCTGACCGTATCTGCATCCAGACCAACGGAGCTCAACAGCCAATCATCTCCCCAGACGACCTCCTCTCCTGCTGTGGATCTCAGTGTGGAAACGGATGCGAGGGAGGATACCCAATCCAGGCTCTGAGATGGTGGGACTCGAAGGGAGTTGTCACTGGAGGAGACTACAAGGGAGCTGGATGCAAGCCGTACCCAATCGCTCCATGCACTTCTGGATCGTGCCCAGAGTCCAAGACCCCAGCCTGCTCCCTCTCCTGCCAATCCGGATACTCTGTCGCTTACGCCAAGGACAAGCACTTCGGAACTTCTGCGTACGCCGTTGCCAAGAAGGAGGCCAGCATCCAGTCCGAGATCTACACTCACGGACCAGTTGAGGCTGCTTTCTCTGTCTACGAAGACTTCTACAAGTACAAGTCTGGAGTCTACAAGCACACCGCCGGAAAGTACCTCGGAGGACACGCCATCAAGATTGTCGGATGGGGAACCGAGAGCGGATCGCCATACTGGCTTGTCGCCAACTCCTGGGGAACCAGCTGGGGAGAGTCCGGCTTCTTCAAGATCCTCCGTGGAGCCGATGAGTGCGGAATTGAGTCGGCTGTTGTCGCTGGACTTGCCAAGGTCTAATTTGTACACTTTTCCTGTATTACTGTATTTTTCACTCTTTTCCCGGTGTCAATAAACTGTATACATTTATTCAAGGCAAGAGGTTAATGACTGCTAATCTGACTACAGTAAAGGGTTAGGATGGGTATAAAGAATAGCGGAATTCTTCAGATTATTTCTTATCAATCATATCAAAAATCAAAAGATGCGGTCTTTTCCTCCGTGCGCTTCGCAACTTCAGAGCTTGTTTGCTGCGGCGACAGTTGTGCCGTTGAACCCAACGGTTGCCGGTGCAAGATCATGGAAAGTGATAACGACCTGAGAGATGAGTGTTATTAGGAAGAAACTACACTTTTTATGTGACTTCCCGATGCTTTTCCGAATGAATTATGCTCACCTTATCTTTCGGAAGACCCAATTCGTTTCCGCAGAACTCGGTGATAGCGGCCGTGTGGCGAATGTTGTCTTCGGCGGAAACGGCGCCGATTGATTGGATCTAAAGTTTAGAATTCAGCGTAAGAGAGGACTTCAGCAGGGATAAGTACCGAAATGACAGTTGCAGGGAGCTTTGTTGCTCCATGAACGAGACGAGCTCCAGCGGCCACTTCGACGGCGATTCGCTCTCTCGGTTTGCCCATTGACTTGGCGAGAAGGTCGGTTAGACGGATCTAGAACTCAAGCTACTGATCTAGCAGGGAAAACAAAGATTCTAGTGATTTCACTCGATTACTATGATAAAAACGCACTTCAAAATCCGCGGGGACCTTGTCATCCGGAAGATTCGTGGCGACTCGTACCATCGGCATGTTTCGTTTCTGTAGTGACACTCAATCGTTTCTAAGCTTTCGGAGGAAAGAAAATCAATAGAACCTGCAATCGGAAGACAACTGATGTCGAGGTTCTGATAGCAGTCGTCAACATTCTCGCAACCCAACACTACCCAAAACCGGTTCGAATTTGAGGACATTTCCTATCGATTTCAGTTCGTCATCAGAAAAAACGGTTGTTTCCCGCGAGAATACGGTTCCTTTTCAGTTTCAACACAGAACTCTTTGTCGTGCTTAGATAATTTATGAGAAAAATATATAAATTAAAGACAGGAGATGATGGAGAAGAGGGGAGAGACAGATGGAAACATGGTAAAGTAACAAATACGAGAAACAACCGTAGCGGCGGAGATTCTTGGGACGACCGGGATTACTCGGATTGAGCCAGTGGGTTCTTGACGACGAGGATGACAGAGTCTCCGCGGAGGAACATCTTTGAGATGAAGCGGTCCTTGGCGACGGACTTGGCCTTCTTCTTTCCTTTTCCAGTCTTTGGCACCTCCGTCCACATCTCCTTGACGTTCTCGAGTACCATGTTGCAGTGTCTGAAAGCGAAATGTTGAAATTCCAGCCGAAAAACCAATTTCCACAAACCTGTCAAAAGCCTTGACTCTTCCGAGCAGTTTCTTGTTGTTTCTGCAGTTGATGAGCACTTGAGCGTTGTTCTTGACCGAGTTGGTCAGGATCGACAGTGGTCCGACGGCGAACTCCTCCTGCTCCTTGGCGGCGAGCTCCTCAGCGGACATCTCCGAGCGTGGTTTCACTTGACTGCAAGAAACAAACAAGTTAGATGCTAAAAACTTTGAATAAAACTCACGCGGCCATTCTGCTGGTGTTTGCTGAACTTTTGGTGTTCGCTGGTTCTGAAAAGTAGGAAAATTGAAATTTTAGGCGATTTCGAGAATATTTCGGTAGATGAGCGGCAAAACACAAATTTGAGTGTCAATTCTCACAAATATGAATGTTCAGGACAAAAAATAAACTAGAAACATCAAAAAATCGTTGAGAAACGAGCAATAATTCAGAGAGAAAAAGAATGACGAAGAGCGAAAATTGACAAATTCGAAAAGAAACGACCGCAACGCGACACGCGACGCGACTGACGGCATAGAGTACGTTTCGAATACGACGATTGGCGCAAGTCGGGTGATGTCCGGGGCTGTTTTTGGTGGGGTCTCGAGGCGTTTTGTCGTCTTTAGCTTTGCGCTGGGGCGATAACGTGACCAATGAGGCTTTGCCGAGGTGCGTTTATTGCTGGTTGAAAACTTTTCCCAATTGCCCGCGATGGCCCCTGAAATATGGGTGCCATACGCAATTTTTGAACGCCTCTAGGAGGCAGAATATGCGAAAAAAGAACGAATAAGTGTTCGGTGCAGACTATTGATGACACCAGAACTTAAAAAATCTATAACTGGGAGAAAATTAGAAAATCAATGATTCCTCATTGTGTATCTGATGAAAAAAAATCTCGCGAAATCGATACAGACAGAAACCCAAACACATTTATTCAATGAAATTCAGAAAATACATTTGACAGGATCTGTGTACTGGTGTATCTCAGGAAAATGGATAAGAGAGAACACTCGGGGAGTCTGTACAAATAAAAAAGGAGCGGGCAAATAAGTTAATCGGGGGACCAGATACGAAAAGAGGGGTTTAGTTGTGGGTCAGGTATCTCGGCGTGGCACTGAACTTGGCGTATCCCTTGACAACCTTGTTGATGGCCTCCAGGAAGTCCTTCTCGGTGGCGACCTTTCTTCTGGCACGGATGGCGAACATGCCGGCTTCGGTGCACACCGACCGGATCTCGGCTCCAGTGCTGTTCGGACAGAGACGGGCGAGCAGGTCGTAGCGGATGTCTCTCTCGACACTCATCTGCTTGGCGTGGATCTTGAGAATGTGGGCACGTCCAGCAAGATCCGGCAAGGCGAACTCGACTTTGCGATCGAGACGTCCTGGTCTCATGAGGGCAGGGTCGAGTGTGTCGGGTCTGTTGGTGGCCATGAGAACCTAGAAAATAGGAATGAGTTGTTCATCAGATCTCAATGTACCTTGATGTTTCCACGAGGATCGAAACCGTCAAGCTGGTTGATCAGCTCGAGCATGGTACGCTGCACCTCGTTGTCTCCTCCCTGTCCATCATCGAATCTCGCTCCTCCGACGGCGTCGATTTCGTCGAAGAAGATGAGACAAGCCTTCTTGGTGCGAGCCATCTCGAACAGCTCACGAACCATTCTGGCTCCTTCTCCGACGTACTTCTGGACGAGCTCTGATCCGATGACACGAATGAAGCAGGCGTCGGTTCTGTTGGCGACGGCACGAGCGCAGAGCGTCTTTCCAGTTCCCGGGGGTCCGTACAGGAGCACTCCCTTTGGTGGCTCAATACCGAGGTTGACGTAGCGTTCTGGGTGGAGAAGTGGAGTTTCGACGACTTCGCGCAGCTTCTCGATCTGATCCTTGCAGCCTCCGACGTCGGAGTACGTGACGTCTGGCTTCTCCTCAACCTGCATCATCGTGACGGTTGGGTCGATTTTTGCTGGGAGTGGGAGGTGAATTTGGTACTTGTTGCGGTCGACTCCAACTCGCATGCCCTCCTGGAAACAAATTGTTGACTTTGAGCTAGTGTTTTCACTTTCCTACCTCAATATCAGTCGGAGCCACTGAATCAGCCAGGTCGACGACGAACTTGGCGAACTGCTTCACGTTGATCAAGTATCTCGGGTCGTGCTTGTCACTGGTGATGATCTTGGTGCATCTGGCCACCTGAAGAGGCTGCTCCTGCTGCATAGCCTGCTTATCAGCAGCAATGTCCCAGAGAGCTGGTGGAGCCAATCCAGTGTCCGACTCCTTCACTCCGGACAGCTCATTGACCTGAAAATGTGAAATTGGGAGCGGAAAATCGTATGGAGAGCTCACCTTCTTCAAACAGTTCTCAATGTCAGTGTCGAGCTGCTTCAACTGCTCAGCGTACGGTCCCTGTCCATATCTCTTCAACACAGCAATATCTCCTTCGTCGAGCGCTGGAAATTTGGAGTTTACGAGAGGAAATCGGAATTGTCATCATTTTACCTTGGAAATTCTTTTCCTCCTCGACGGTTTCGCCTTTCTTGGTCTTGCGCATGTCATCTCCGAGATGGTCCGGCATTTTCTGAAGAGAAAGGAGAGTAGAAAGTGGAAATCGAGAGGAAGAGAGCTCGAAAAAAGGAACGGTTTTGAACTTTTTGATGATATTTCAATGCCGTCACTCGCGTCGCGGTTGCTGTTCAATGGAGCACGTTTGCAACATTTCTCTGCGTCTCTCGATTCACAGCACTCTCTCGTCTCTCGTCATGGCGCCAGAAGCGAATTTCACTGTTCCTTGAAGAAAAAAGCCAGAAAACTCTATTTTTTCTGCAGATTCGCGCCAAATCATTTTGAAAAGTAGAACCAGAAAGCATGAGAATGCTGCAACTCTTCTAAAACCAAAAAGAAACAACTAACCTTAAAAAATTCGAGTATTGTTGAGTAGCCGTAGGCGCACGAAATTGCAGACTGACGTTGTGAGTTGGAGGGTTCTGGGAGGGCATGAACACGTTAACATGGACACGCGGAAGGCCCAAGCGATACGTTAGAAAGGTCACGCGAAATTAGAGCAACGGAGTATTCACGTGAAGCTGTAGAGCAAAGGGAACAAGTACACGTGTATGCGAACGAGAAGGTTGCTGTTCTTTTGTGAATCATTTATTTCCGACTCAACATGAGTCATCAACAAAACCAAACAATGATCTATAAAGCAAGACACCGGAAAACCCGTAAAAGGGCACAGAAAACCTAGGAAAACTTCAGAGGAACAGAACAAAACCGCATGAGTTTCAATCAATTACCATAACCGAAAAGAGGAATCATATCACAAAGATTTGGAATGTTACAGAAAGGAAAATATGAAAAGGCTAGAGAAATCTATGTTTAGTGACTGAGAATTGGCACCGGGTGAGCTTCCGTGTTGAATACCCATTTGTCGAGGGAGATGAGCGAGTCGTCGGCGAACGTCAGGTAGGCGTACTTCAAGAACTCGGCCAGGAAGAACGACTGCATCACGTCGTCTCTACCCTGAAACAACATTTTCCAGCTGATTAGAAGCACCTAACACATACCGCTTTAGGATTATAGACATTCTGAAGACCCGTGAAGCCGTGATCCACTCTGCAGTACTTCTCGATGGCCTGCACAGCATCCCAGACCCAATCACGATACATGGTCTTTCCGGTCAACCTCCACAGATAGAACCATCCTTCGATGACTTCCGGACGCTGAATGTATCCGTTCTCTCCATGTCTGAAAGTAAAACATTGGACTAGAACATCTGGGATCCAACACTCACTTGCTGGTTGCCTCGTCGTTATCGTTAAAGTAGAACATCTCGGGACCAATGTGTGTTTCGGAGCGGATGTAACTCTCGTGGCATGTCTTTGCAAGCTCCTCTGCAAGTGTCATGATCTTCTCCTTCTCTTCCACAGTATCCTCGTTGATGGCTTGAAGAGCGAACATTCCCGGAACGAAGCACGCCAGATGTCCCATTTTGTGTTGCGGCTGTCCGTTGTTCAGCTCGACTGTGTAGGTCAACTTAGACTGTTTTGACACTTTGATCATGCTGGAAACACGCAGTTCATATTGAAACTAAGTCACGGTTAAACTCACTTCTTCTGAATCGCATCACTGACATCCCAGTACATGTGCTTGGCCTGAATGTCCGTGTAGTTTGACTGGACGTAACTCTTGATGAGATACTCGTAGAACGAGTCTCCAAGTGCTCCCAGAGACATGTGACTTCCAGTGAACCGTCCGGTATCAGGGTTGATGTAGTTGGAGTAGAGGCCATTGGACTTTTCCGCCTTATCCAGAGCATCTCTGACCTTCTTGACCTTCTTCTCGAAGATCGGAGCATTCGAGATACGACTGAGGTAGAGGAACTCCAGGTGCAAACTTCCGACTTCCGAGAGAATCGACTGTCCTCCATTGGCCCATCCGTAGTTGCTGGCGTGTTTCGAAGCGACATCCAGGTTACTCTTTGGGATTCCAGATGGGGTGTTGAAGGCGGGAAGGAGGGCCTCTCCGACTTCACGGGCTTTGTCTCTGAAACATTCATGCTCAGATTAGAAGGAGAATTGAATAAACTCACATGTAGAAAGGCTCTTGAGTCAGAGCATATAGAGACACGAGACCTCCAAGGAATCGAATAGTTGTCTCGAAAACCGAAAGAGTTGAGGTGGACTTGGTCATTGAGAAGTTCTTCTCAATGTAATCTCTAGCCTCATTGTACTGTTCCTTGAGATCCATGATGAACAGAGTGTCGGCGGCATCGATGATTGTTGCGGGCATCTGACTGCCTCCGAAGATGTTCTGCGAGTTGAGTGTCTTGGCAACTGGACGGAGTTCGTTGGCTCCCCAGGAGAAGTTCTTGTATCCTTGCCACGCGTGGATCATCATCTCTTTCACTTTCTGACGACGGAGATCTAGAAACGATTGTTACTCATAACCATCTCACTTTGATTCTCACCATTCTCATCATCCTTATCCTCGTAATGAATCTTTCCAATCAGCTTCTCCAGTCCCTCTGCATTCTGTACAGGTGGTTTCCCCACTCGAGTCTCTCCATCCGTCTCTGTCTCCACCTCTTCCAACTTCTCCACTGGCGGCTTCAACTCAACCTTCGCCGGCTTCAACCTCTCCGCATTCTCCTTGCTCACCACCCTCTGCACTTCCCCGACTGCTTGAACCGCTCTGGCGTGTGGCGCCCGTTCCTCGGCAACCCTTCGATTCTCCACATCCCGAACGACCACGTGTTCCTGCGATCGCTGCCGTCTTCCGAAACCAGGGCCTCCGACGACGATTGTGTCTTGCGGCGACGATTCAGATGATGTGGAGAAGTAGGAGACGACGCAGAAGACGAAGAGGAAACAGGCGGCGAGGGCGGCAAGCGCCTGCTTGTTGAATCGCACTGTTTTCATTGCATGCGGCTGGAAAATGACGATTATTGAGAGGTATGGGGAAGTTTGGAAAGTGTATAAAGCTAAGGAACTTTGACTAGTCTGAAGAACGAAGAAAAATGATGGTTATTCATGGGAAGATGATGGCTTCTTTCTATCATTCCCATGGGGTATGGGAAGAAGACAAATTTGGCGGAGGGCTATCAAGGCAAATACTAGGGTGACGTGGCACTAGGCAATGCCTGATGATGATAAATGACAAATGGAGAAGTAGATAAGGAGGTGGGGAAAAGAGAGGGAGACGTGTGCACTCTGCAGGTACGTACACAGATCAAATTTCTGCTGTTCTTGCTCGGGAGGAGAGAGAAAATGGATAAGCCGTGGGACTAAAGGGAAGCCCATCGAAGTGGAAGAAGCCGGAAACCGCGGGGCGCCCCGATTGAACAGCTGAGAAGGGTCAAATTGGAAATGTTTCAATCAGTGGCGGAGACAAGGAACGAGAAAAAGAAGAAGGGGAAAGAGGTTAGGAAGAAGTGACTAGGCATCTTCGGAAAGAGAAAAACGGAAAGAGAAATAGAGATGTCGAAAGATAGAGGGAAATCGAATTGAAATCGAATTGGTTGCTTCTCGTCGAGACCGAGAATCGAGGGCAACATCGAGTTTCTTGTGGAGACTTACTTTTTCAAAAACACGTGGACTTCTGGAGCTGTTCAGTGAAGATATGGAGAACTAATGATCGGATAGAGTTTGTCGAGTTGGCTCGTTATCAGCCAATCAGAGAAACACGGCGTGGAAAAAAGAGAAAGGTCAGGTTCACGTTGCGGGAAACCAAAAGTACAATGACAAAGGGGAAGGGCCCAAAAACCAAAAAAATCTGTTGTCTTCTCTTCTAAAAGCTTTCTCGGCCAACTCGACCGACCGGAACCCCGCAAAACAATAAAACAAGTACGTGTCTGATCGGGTCGGGCCGCCCATCCTCATCCCCTGTCATAATTACACGTTATGCATGATGTCGGCAAGTGGTCAGCCAGAACCGATCCGTTTACGCGACCTGTCTGCCTTCCTGCGCACTGTCATCATTATCCGGTTTCTGTTTTCCGGAGGAAGAGAAAGGGAGAGAGAGAAAGCAGACAAGACTGTGCCACGTTGTTCTCGGACTCTCGGAAGAATCAATAGTTTGACGGGAATCAAACAATTTCCAAAAAGGGCGTGGTGTTTGCATTAGCCGTGTGTGGCGTCGCGATTGCCCTTCTTCTCTCCTTCCATTTATGGTCGTTGTCGAAATTTTATGGTAATGGGTTGTTCGTTGTTGGGGGAAACGAGGAGACAAGGTAAGAAATCACTGCGAGTGGCTTCAGAACATATTAGAAAAGGATTTAGAGGGGAAAGAAAGTGGAGCGGAAAGGGGAATTGCTTCTAAAACACATGGGGAAGCCGTACTTTTGGTCTGCAAACGTTTCAAGAGATCAAAATCTGAACAATTGATCTGTAAAAGTGTCATGCATATTCATATCATGAAAGTGGGAACAACATCTGAAAAACGACCACTTCCTCGTTCAAACAGCCTATAAAAGCCGCACTTTGCAGCTGCTATTACGAGAACGCAAAAGCTCTAAAACTGAAGGTCTTGAACGGTGGTGACTAATTCCGTACAATCGTACAAAATTCTCAATTCTCACGCCTCAAAGAACGGGAAAAACATACACGAAAGGAACCTGACAATTAAGTTTGCCTCGTTCCTTAATTCCTAGGGGAATGAATGAAAAAGGATCGCCTCCGAGGGGGAATGCATTAGATGGAAAATAAGGAACATAACAGCTCCAGATCCTTCTTTTTCTTTCGTTCTGAACAGAAGTTCCATTTTAACATTACTTTTTTCGCTTTCGATGACAATTTTCAAAGAATGGAGTATGTAAAAGTGGTCGTCTATTGCCTATTTACTCGCTCTGAAAGTGGGGAACGAGGTGAGTCTATGTATATTTTTATGTGTGTTCCATTCCATTCCATTCTCCAATGTGTCAGTGCCACGTGTCCCAAACAACTGACATAGAAGCAGAGAGCAACCAGTGGACAATGGAGCAGAGGAAAAGTAAACAAAAGGGGTAGAAAGGAGGCAAAATTCAGTCCAAAAACTCATATACTAAAGCCAGAAAAAGAGTGGGCGGAGCATGGGATCCCTCCCGATTGAGCCATTTGTGCTAATGAGCGACCGAAACATGCATCAGCTCGAATCCGGGGGCTTCTCGGCGGGAAAGAAGCGTTTAACGAGCAGGCGAAAGGCAGTCAAACAAGACGAAGAGGACAAAAAATTTGCATAACCTACTTATTCTTATTTAACTTTGAGAGTAACGTCACGAGATTCTCAAAGCTGCGGGGTCCAGTCTCCTAGTTCTTTCTTCCAATCAAACTCCTCTAGATTCCTGACCTTTTCCCTGTTATCAGTGCTTTTCATCTCACTTTGTGTCACCACTCTCGCTAGTTTCTCTGGTCTGCAGAACAATGATTCAGAGAACTTCAGACTGAATGTCAGAGATGAAAAGATTGAAAAATGGCTAGGAGACCAGTAGCGACGGGGAGAAGAGAGTGAGTGAGGTGTATGGAAAGAGAGGAAGAGTGCACGTGGCAACGGAAACCGACGCAAATGCCAACAAATGAATCCGTGACAGAGAAGACTTTTGAAGAGAAGAATAATGAAGTGCGTGTGTCCTTATTGCCTGAAGACCGCGTTGATCGGATGTATGTAGATGCCACTTGACACAAAAAACAATGCGGACCTGAGTTCTTTGATGTTCCTCTGTTCTTGGGGCTCTCTTTAGGTTCAAATGACCTGCAACAGGGATCCTGAAGTTCTGCGCTTTCTAACAATGAAACTACATATAAATGAAGCCCCGGGTCACACTCAATCTACGAAATAAACTGAATTAGGAAAAATTGGTGAGCGAAAAAGAGAAATCAAATTTCGCGACTCTGGCTTCTTCTTCTTCTCGTTTCTTTTGGAGACGAGTCGAACGGAAACCGCGCCGGAAGATGACGCTTTGCGGGGACGTTTACAATGAATATTTGAGGAGCGAAGACGAGCTTACATCTCGCCGAAAAGTTATACTTGTGACTCACTAATAATAATAAACGATGCGTCGGGCGTGTCTTCCAAAATGACACAAATCCGTGTTCAAACAAACAACGCGCGGAACAGAGCAGGACGGTATCAGTGTGGACAATCGAATGGGGGAAAACAATCGCATCAATTCCTCGATCGATGAGCGAATTTATCAAAACTGAACTCTAATCAAGGGGAATTGGTGATATAAAGGAGGTGAATTTGGGGGGCTGGGCCGAGATATTGTGTCAGAAAAACATGAGAAATAAAAATAAACAAATATTTAACAATTGATGATATGTCTTCAATCCGTCCCTATCGTCGGAACTTCGATGGCGAGTTGCTCTCTCGGCGGTACCGCTTGCCCACGTCTCGGTTCCGGATCTTGTCCTGAAGCTAATTTCAATTTAGTAAAGGAATTCTTAACCCTAGCTTACCTTGCGATCTCTGCTTCGCGTCCTGCTTCTCTTCCGACGATCCCTCTTCTCATCCTTTCTCCGATCAACCCGATTGTCTCTGCTGTCACGATCCCGACGGTTCCTGCCATCATCCCTCTCCACTGACTTCTTCCGTCTTCTGTCTTTGTCCTTCTTGTCGTCTCGATCTTTCCGTTCTTTCCTGACAGGCGATTCCTTCCGACTATTACTTCCACCATTGGAATCCGTTTTTTCCTCTAGCGGTGCCATCTTTTCCAACTTTTCAGCTATCACCTTGGCTTTCACGGCAGCATCCTCGGCTTTCTTGGCGTCTCGTAGCGCGTCCAGCTCAGCCTTGATGCGAGGCCAGTTCGGAATCCTCCGCCTCGAGTACAACTTCATCAGTTGCAACGATATCGTCTCCACATCTCGATCCGACGTGTCGAAAGCCTCGAACCAGTGGAATGGCGTGGAAGGTAAGGCGATTGGGTTCTCGACTGTACGAGCAGCGAGATGAATGCAAGCACAAGCAATGGTTTCCGGTTTGTATCGCATGAAGATGTCTGTGCGGAGTCCGTCGTTCATGTAGTTCCAAGCCCGTTGCAGAATGTCTGGCCGCGACATGGTGATACGGAGAGTGTGACAGTAGGCGACGATGAGTCGATGCGGATGCTTGACGTGGACGACGAACCCAAGAGTGAACAGGATCCTGCGTTCCCCATTGATCATCTGAACACAGTTAGGATCATTTGAGAAATCAAGAGACTCGAAACAAACTTGTTGCTTGGTGTTGATGTAGTGCATGTCAACGGCAGGAGGCTTCAATCCACGAGTCGTTTCTCTGCAAATTTTGAACATTAGTCCTACCTAGATGGTGTAATGAACCCATGGCACAATCGATAACTAGGGAATTGAGAAGCGCGCGTGAAAAAAGTGGGCATGGATGCCACAGGATGAGCTGCACGTGTGAGCCGACGAGAGAAAGTAAAAATTGGGCAGAGCTTCCGCAGACATAAGAAAAGCGCTAGAACTTGAAGAGTTGATCCTTGATAACAAAGTTGAACGGCTCACACGTGACAGAGCTCACCTGGGTCCTGCGAGATGTTGAAGGCAAATGCACAAACTTCTCTCACATTCAGCATATCACCGAAGATGGTCCACATGTTTGGCTTCGAGCCGCCTGCGATAAGAACAGATTATTACTTGGGATTCGGAGGAAAGGGGAGCGGGGGACAGACTGTCGCGAGAGTGCGGGTTCAGATAGAAAGCCAGTTTTTCGGTTGCCAGGCTAGGCAAATTAGTTATCGATTGTGACGTGAGTTCATTTGCATAAAACGGACGGCACAGAGTTGAACTAGCTATTCGGGCTAGCTAGATGCGAGGGGCTTGACTCGGCAACTTACTTCGTGATTTCCTGACCACTTTGCTGGATTCTGTGGAGTCTTTCGAGTCGATGAAACACATTGTAGACTTCGCGAGGCCGCCTTGGCTCTTCTTCGATCTTTGAAGCGAGCATCAGGCAGGCTTGGACGACGTACTGAAAAAAGTGTGATTCAGAATCTTTCCAAGGGAACAATCGAGATGACTTACTTCAAACGGATATCTAACAAATCCTTTCTGGTAGTAGAACCGCTGGAAGAGTATCTGTCCAGTTGCTGCAGCAGTTTGTGGGAGTCGCAGAAGAATAGCACCTTGTTGAATGAGCTCACATCCCAAGTATCTGATTTCCTGAAGCAGAACAGTCAAAAATCGATCACCATCTGCAAAAACTCACAGATTCAAGTTCCTTCGAGACTCCTTCAGCAAGCGATGGCGGATTGTCTAATTTCAGTCGTGACTGCTCATCTAGCGTCATCAGCCATTTATCGCAATTGATATCTACTCTGAAACATAGAAAATTTACGTTAAGACCCACTTGTTCCGCGAAAAACGTACTTAGAATACAACGGTCGTTTACCAAACGAGCTCGGGTTGATGTCGGGATTCTCTTTCTGCTTGTACGTCGACTCGAACTTCTCTCCCTCTTCTTCCTTCTTCGGCGCTTCCTCTCCGTTCTTTTCCTTAGGTTTGTGACGAATCATCGTCTGCACCTTTGCCTCGACAAGCTTCCGCATTTCAAGGATGGACGCCATTGAAAACAGACGGCCCACACCAAACTCCGGCTAGAAAATCGATAAATTGACTATAGAACAGTCGAATTTGATAGAGAATAGCAAGAAAAAATAGAGAAACAGAGCAAAAAAGTGACGAAAATTAATAAATTTCGAAAACAGAAGCGTTGCGGTCGATGCGTCGCGGTCGCCGGATTGCGGACTTTCGGTACACCGCGACGCAAATATGCACAGTCAGTAGTCGTTCACGTGAAAGAGAGGATGAGTTGAGCGAACCGGGAAAAACTTTGAATAGGGAAAGACTGAATAGGGAAAGACCGAACAGGGAAAAAGTTGACCGAATAGGGAAAAAAAAGTGACTGAATAGGGAACACTTTTTTTTGCTTTTTCGATGAAACAGAAGTTATCACAACAGATTAGCTCGAAATAACGATCAAAACTGATAAGAACAAATAGGAGGAAGCATTTTTACTCGTTATTTCGAGCTAATCTGTTGTGATAACTTCTGTTTCATCGAAAAAGCAAAAAAAAAGTGTTCCCTATTCAGTCACTTTTTTTCCCTATTCGGTCAACTTTTTCCCTGTTCGGTCTTTCCCTATTCAGTCTTTCCCTATTCAAAGTTTTTCCCGGTTCGCTCGACTCATCGAAAGAGAGTAAGAGAACGTGATAAACTGATAAACACAAATTACGTGGAAAATCCAACATGGCAACAATAGAAAACACGATAACAGACAGAAAACGTTTATTCCAAGCTTTCAACACCATCCTGTTCGTCTTGTAGCAAGTAGCAACGAAATGAGTGAAATCACAACGAAATCTACGAAACAATCGGAAACTGTGGTGGGTGCCGAGTTCAAGGCTCTGGGTCCGGCTGCTCACTTTGTCGGCGACGAGGTCGTTGTGATGCGCTGCTCCGAGACCATCTCGGAAGTGTTCTCCGACTGGACCAAGCGATCGGGACTCAGCGATGACATCTACATTCCGTTCGACGTGGCAGGTGGAAGAAAACGCAAAGGAATCTAGGTATTTCGTTTCAGAATGCACCAATCGAGCTTCCTCGTCGCTCCTCCATGCTCAAGTCCTACTCTTTGGATCCTCCGATCACAGAAACCGGAAAGGTTGCCTCGAAGATGATGGCCCGAGAGCTATGCGACCGCCGTTTCATCCCCACAGTCATCTTCTGCTCTCCAGACTTTGCGTCCGTCGAGACCGCCCATCTGATCCGTTCGTACATCGGAGAGAAGTGTGGTCGCATCTGCATCGAACCGGAGCTCTCCTCATTGCACAAAGCCAGCCACGTGTTCTTCGGAGCTGATCAACTGAACACGCTGGGTTACGGTATCGACAAGAAGTCGCCGTTGACAGCCGTGTCCGACGGAGTGACTCTGGCGGATCTGACGAATCGCATCAAGAGAGCATACTATGAGCTCACCTCTAAAGTGGACAATGGTAATAATGTTGAAAGCTCCATAAAAAGCTCCACATCATCCCATCATTTCAGCCCTCCTCATCGTGGATCCCTTGTCAATGATGATTCTCTCCTCGATCTTCTACCCCGTCAAAATCCGTTCCGAGTCTTCCGTGGAACTCGAGCGTCTCCGCAGTGTCTCTTCGTTCCCATCGCTCTCCAACTTTGCCTGTTTCCGCGCCGGTGGAAGTTCCGGGATGAAGATGTACGACCTGACGAACGTCACGCTCCGCCCACTCACCTTCACCGGCTTCTCCAATGAGATTGAGCTGGATTGAGTTCGAGTTCGAGTTCGGAAACTTCGTGAGACAAAGAGACAAGCAACTAGCAGACAAATTCATCATTTTATTTCTGGTAAAAGTAAATAAATAGTTTATGAGTGTTTATGTATTCTTTCTGTTCCATCTGCTCACATAATACTGCACACTTTCGTCTTGAGCTTGTTATCCGCTCGAATGTCTTCGCACTTGCACCTCGACTTGTCCCTTTTCCCCTTCATAGACGAATTCATCGATGAAGAAGCCTGAAAGACACAATTCCTTGAAGCCGGAGCCGTTCATCCATTACCACTGAAGAGCCCGCCTTGCTCGATCGTTTCTTGTCTTTCTCAGAGTCCTTCTCGCTTAGACGACGTGTTTGCAAAGGTTTCGCGTTGGCAGACTGCAATAATCTCGTTCGAATCATTTCTAACTTTCCACATTAGCTAAATGCATCCTGTTACACATCCCATCCGCCCTCTCCCGTTCACTAGAAGGTTTGGAGCTATGAAGGTTAGTCAAAACCTATTTTCAGTGCCCATATCTATTTTTTTAGATCCTTCTCACTCTCTCCGGAGCTCTCTCCATCGGGCAGTATCTCGGACAACAAGGAGCTCAACTCGTCGAGAAGTACTACGACTTCCGTCTCACTGACCCTGATGATTAATAAATGAATTCATACCTCTTCCATACTGCTCATTGACGAGTTTGAGTCCTTCTTCTTCAAGTTTTTCTTCTTCTTCTCGTTTCCAGGTAGTTCAATAGGGTCTCCAACTTCTGATGGTTCAGCAGATGGGAGAGATCCGCGATCTTCATGGGGAATCTAAAGTTAAAAGAACAGCATACACAACAAATCAGAGAAACATACGCTATCCGACGGCATTTCGTTGAAACTGATGTTGTTGTCGCCGTGACTGGCAACCGAGCCGTCGTCGAGAGTGAGGGCGGCCTCGCTGATATCGCTGTCTCTCCTCTTCTCATCAACCTTCACCTCTTCATGCTTCTTCTCCTCATCTTCTCTAGCACGTGCCTCTGCCCGAATCCGTTTTACCTCTTCCAACTCGTTCAAAGTGGGTCGCGGAGTCTCTCCTTCGTTTTCTTTCGCAGTGTCCGTTCTACTTGCCTCCATATCCGAACTCAGTCTGCTGTGGAGTGTCATCTTGCTCTCAGTCTTTCGGTGTTGCTTCCGAAGGTTCTCGTTTGAATGCGAATCCGACCATGTTGGAGGACGATTGTTACCGTCATGCATGTTCCTAAAACAACAACATTTACCTTTTTGACAACCTGCTCCACTCACAAATCCAATGCCTTCGAAGCTTTTGAAGTCACCTCAATTGTATGCGCGATTGTTTTGTTCAATTCCAACTGCGACCCAGTCAAACTGCCACGTCGCGAACTTGCGCTGTCGATGGATTCTCTGAAGATGAAAAACATGACGAAATGGCAAGAAAACGAGTCACGCGAGACCAACAGGTGTGCGTGCGTTTCTCGACACGGCCATTTATATGTATCGTGTTTGTGTGTCATCGGCTTATTCCGTCAACATTACGGACATCCTTCCGGTCTGGATTTGGAGGTGACTTACAGACTCTGGTCGCTTGCATTTAGCAGCGAGGAGAATGAAGAACATGAATCAGAACTGGAGTACCGAACTCACCCGAGACTCATCCGACTCAAAGTACTCGACCGATGTCCTTCATTGTCCTCATCAAACAACTCCTCGGCTTCCTTCTTCTCAACTGCCATCTTCTTCCTCAATGGATCCGTCTTCTTGTACCTGGCCCTTCCCTTCTTTTTCTCTATCTCATAAACCCTCATGTCACCCTTTCCCTTCACGAGTGTAGTTCCCTTCGGTTTTATCCGAAAAGCTCCACTAGACTGCTTATCCACTCTATCTTTGGTTCGCTGCCCGATTTGGATTGTCATTGGCTGAAAAATCCCTCTGTATTCAGGAGAAGTTTAATGTTACCGTCTTATTAGAAGATTCCATGCGACTCGCAGTATTCACAGTGTCTCCAAACA
Source organism: Caenorhabditis panamensis (assembly GCA_900883565.2). Taxonomy (NCBI): domain Eukaryota; kingdom Metazoa; phylum Nematoda; class Chromadorea; order Rhabditida; family Rhabditidae; genus Caenorhabditis; species Caenorhabditis panamensis. The sequence goes on from LR537990.1 coordinate 185,066, forward strand.
AACAATACCTTGGAGTTCTCACACCCACAACTCCCCCGACAACTGGTCCTGTGAATATCCCACACTTTATCAACACCTTCTTCACAGCATCATGGGATTGATACTCGAACGACTTTATCTGAGAGACCATATCAAGACAGCAGTCTGCCACCATTTCAGCATCATGTTCATCTCTATAAGGACAGCCAGCAGATATCATATAGCTCTCTCCGATGGTTTCCACTTTGTAGACTCCATGGATGTCTACGATTTCATCAAGGTGAGAGTAGATTCTGCAATATCTCTTTAGAGTTTTACTACTTATCATTTCTTACGTATTCAAAAGATTGACAACTTCAAAAGCTTCAATAAACAGCGTGATCTTCGAGAAATCACAAACTCTGATAAAGCCAATGGAGACACACTCAAACGCTTCACAATGCTCCACACTCCCACTCCTCATCATCGTCTTTGCCACTTCATACGGCATCATCTGTGTCAGAAGAGTCCTCGCAGTCTTCTTCGCTTCCGAGATCTCTTTTGTCATCTCTGTCAGTATCTCACTTCGTCGCTTCTCATTTTCAAGCATGGTTTTCAAAGTGTCACTCTTCTGAATCGTTGCCATAATGATCTCTCTGTTGCAGTCAGATTCTCCGAAGTCATTCAGGTACATTCCCATCTTGAACATTGTATCAAGAGTGTCTACGACGCAGGTGGCAAGAAAGAGAAACGTATCGGAGCTTTTGATGACAGATATAGGACCTCGGAGAGTCACATAGGGTAGGCTCTCTGGAATCGAAGTGACTTTCTAATATTCTCTCTCCTTCACGACTTACCATACTCTGTATCCATCACCGTCTTCTTCTCCAACGAAACTTTATCCTCCGTAACATCATTAATCTTCACAGTGATGTTCTCTTCAGTCTGCCTTACAACCGGATGAAGGGACTCTATTTGAAATACACAATTCTGATGCACCATGATTCCTTCTGCTGTGAATTTGATGCAAGGCCTTTGTAAATCAAAAACATCAGTCATCAGAAGACCCTGAATATTAGGCATCAAGTTTAGGAGTCCTTGACCGATCATCAGGATTTCGAGTTTCTTGTTGAATGCGATATGGAATGGGAACATTTGGAGGAAGGATTTGGTGTCGACTGGGAGGTATTCGTTTAGGTTCTTCACGCGTTCTTTCAGTCTGAAAATAAAAGTTACATGATTGATTTGAAGCCAGACAAACTTTAGATCATGTCCGAGTCCTACATTGTCGAAGGATATTTTCAAAACAACAAAAGTGAATCTTCCTTTCTCTTTCTTCTTGAGCACCTGAATCCCAATATCCAAGTGATAAAACACTCTGGCAAGCTCCACAAGTTGTCCGATAACATAGGAAAGATAACCGGTTCTTCGGGAACGGTAATGGAGAATCAGGCCGTCATCAGTTTCAGATTTGCAGTAGAAAGATGGAGCTCGAAGTTTAGGATAACTGAATCGAAAGTACTCGTGAATGTTGTCGAGTCCTTTTATGAAATCGGAGAATCGCCGTCCCATAACATTCATCAGATCTCCATAGCCGTTTCGAATGAGGAACTGGACAAAGAAACGACCAGCTAACACACCAATCTGCTCGAAAGGAGTGCCAGTTATTTCGTTGATGGCTTTGAACATTTGAGGAACCACATGTTCCGAGTATTGGTCATGAGTTGAGATGGACTTTTCAGAAAGGAGAGTTAGTTTTTGAACCTGAAACAAGGTTAAAAACCCGAAAGCTAGATTAATAAGTTACCTGCAAAAGAACCTGAGGGCCCCAGTTCTCTTGTATCATAAAACGAACACCTTCGATGACCAATCCGTACATTTTCACTGCTGTTTCGACGAACTTTGGATGGATTGGAAGGTGTAAAACGTGATGAAATGCAAATGTTGATTGATGAGTGGGATGGAAGTGTGTCCGGGAGCCCCATTTCCGTGCTATCTTCCGGTGCACACCTTCTTAATCCAATCTTCAATGAGCCAAATCCCAAATCGCTTGTGAATCTTTACACCACTCAGAAGCCGGCCACTTCACTTCGCTCGGACCTCTCGCTCTTCCCCTCCACACTGTCTGCGTCTCTCGCGCTCTCGCAATCTCTCCTCCATCCACCTTCCTATGTAAGGAATCGGTCTCACCGCGAGTGTCCTAGTTGTTTGTTGGGCTGTGAAGGCAAGGAGGAGACGGGGTACACACACACGCACACCACAGACGACGAGAGAACACATCGTATTGAGAGTAGAGCAGCAGACTTGTCATTGCAAATCTGTCTGCGTTCTGAGCGTGCCCCATTGGCGCAGTCGGTTAGCGCGTGGTACTTATAGTCTATAGGTTATGCCAAGGTCGCCAGTTCGAGCCTGGCATGGGGCAGATATTTTTTGTTTTTTTCGCTTTACCTAATGCAGTGGTGCTGGGAATCGTAGCATGGCGTTATCAGGGTTTGTAGCTCATTTGACTTGTTTGCGGGAAAGAGAGACTACGAAATTTCGAGAAGTCGATCTTCATGAAAGATCACTGATAAGAAATCGGGGAAGCGGTGGTTCGGTGATAACTCATTGACGTAGTTGATCACGTGGAACCGATGGGCTTTTGATCACCAAGAACCAAGTCACAGAGTTCAGGAACATAATACTGGAGTCGAGGATCACTGTATCGTAATTTTTGGAGCGTCACGCCACGAAAGGAATGAGAGAGTCCAAAAGGACCGGGGAGTGCATATTGTGAAAGAGATAATCGTTATTTACCCAACTTTGCTCATCGAAAAAGCAGTACCAACATCTTTGAAACTAAATATTCAGTTTCCTATAACTCTGCAAACTGGTGTGTCACACGTGAATTGTGTTAATTTCCGATTCGAAAGTTTTGAAACTGATTACAAACCGGAGCTAGTAGCGAATTAGGCACATTTCTTATCAGTTTTCTCTTCTAGAATATGCCAAATTCCTTGCGGAGTCTTATCGTGTACGGGTACGGGTACGACTATAAAACACCGGCCTGACAGGTGAATAATCGGTCGACTGCCGAATTTGCTAATTTTACAGGCTATCGAACAAAAATGGTGAGTGAAGCAATGAATTTTCGTCTGTTTTTCTGCTACAACAAGCCAATTTTTCAGAAGACAGCTGTAGCCGCCCTTCTCGTGGGCCTTGTCGCCGTCAACGCCTACACCGTCCAGGTTAACCATGCCGACCTCATCCCTGTTGAGGCTCAGGTGCTCCGTGGACAGGCACTCGTCGACTACGTCAACAAGCAGCAGACTTCTTTCAAGGCCGAACTCGGATCCTACTTCAGCTCCTACCCAGACACCATCAAGAAGCAGTTGATGGGAGCCAAGATGGTCGAGATCCCAGACGAGTACAGAGTTTTCGAGATGGAGCACCCAGAGATCCTCGACGCCGCCATCCCAGACTCTTTCGACTCCCGCACTCAATGGGCCAACTGCCCATCCATCTCCAAGATCCGTGACCAGTCTTCCTGTGGATCCTGCTGGGCTGTTTCTGCCGCTGAGACCATCTCCGACAGAATCTGCATTGCTTCCAAGGGAGCCACCCAACTCTCCATCTCTGCTGACGACATCAACGCTTGCTGTGGAGCTGTCTGTGGAAACGGATGCAACGGAGGATACCCAATCGAGGCTTGGCGCCACTACGTCAAGAAGGGATATGTGACTGGAGGAAGTTACACTGAGAAGACCGGATGCAAGCCGTATCCATACCCACCATGCGAGCACCACGTCAACGGATCGCACTACAAGCCATGCCCATCCGACATGTACCCAACTGACAAGTGCGAGCACTCCTGCCAAGCCGGATACGCCCTCACCTACACGCAGGATCTTCACTTCGGACAATCCGCCTACGCCGTCTCGAAGAAGCCTTCCGAGATCCAGAAGGAGATCATGACCAACGGACCAGTCGAGGTTGCTTTCACCGTCTACGAGGACTTTGAGCACTATTCTGGAGGAGTCTACGTTCACACTGCCGGAGCTCAGCTCGGAGGACACGCCGTCAAGATGCTCGGATGGGGAGTCGACAACGGAACTCCATACTGGTTGTGCGCCAACTCGTGGAACGAGGACTGGGGAGAGCAGGGATACTTCCGTATCATCCGTGGAGTCAACGAGTGCGGAATCGAGCACGGAGTTGTTGGAGGAATTCCAAAGTTGTAAATTTTGAGACTTTCTTGAATATGTAATAATATATGTGCACTAATAAATGTATATTTTGCTCTAAACCACCCAACTTTCACTGCAAATAGAAGCCAACTCATTTGGTCTTGACTGATTCCTCTGATCGCTCTAATTGCATTGCAACTGATAAAATCATGTGACGATCGCACTCGAGTCAAGTGATAACTCATCTTGCTGGCACACCCGTTATAGTACACTGAACTCAAACTTTGTCTTTTCAATTGAAACCTTTCAGAACACATTAGTCATCGGTTTTGAGATCGATATTTCCGCTCAATATTATGACACGCGAACGCTGCGGGCCGACGCTGCGCGCCGACGCAGACAAAAGGTCAATACCACAGTCTCGTATGATTCTGATCATTCATTTTTCTTTCCAGTTCTCTCCAACCTCGGTGAGTTCTATTGATTTTTTTCTCTTTCCAGTTCTCTCCAACCTCGGAGTAGTGTCGCAAAGGGGTAAAACAGTGGGTAGAATGCGCGGCGGGATAGACAGAGCACGTTCCAAGCGGAGAGACTTGCGCTGACTGAGCAGCGGGAAATTCACAACAGTACACAGGTTTACAAAGAACCAAATTTATTGTGTTCTTCTCTTATTCTACAATCATAACGAATGGAATCAAACAATTGGGGATGGGATACAATGGAGTGGTGTCTTCATTGATCTTGTTTCATTTGTCAGAACTTGTTGGGTGGTCCCAACGAGTTCTATTATCGTGAATAACCATTTCATTTGCATTCGTGGTCCTCGAACAAGCCATGTTCTTATCAGATAGCTGTTTGGTTGATCAGGGAAACAGAAGACAGTGACAGAAGGGTCCTGTACGATTCTATTCAACTAACAAGCAATAGCTCGTCGAGCACTAGGCTTTGCTGTTCAAGTTGGTCATTTGGCTCCGGTTAACCGGTCACCTTTTCAATCTTTGTTCTTTGGGTCTTTGGTCTTTCAGAGAAAGTGGGGAAAGGTAAGTAAAAGGGGGGATCAATCAGTGAATAAAACGAGAAGGGTCATTTATCTGGGGAGCTGTCCCTAGCGCAACGAGCAGGCAAAGTGGTCACCGGCGCTCATCGCTGCAAGTGAACAGACTGACGGTTGGTCGACGCTCCGGGTCCGGTGGCGAGAGTGAACGAGACGCAGAGAAATTCCGGAATGCAGTGGCGCTGGCGCCGCGAGATCAAATCTGGAACTTATGGTAGAGTGCGATGGGGCGCGCTTTGCACCGTTCATTGAAATTGCGAGTCTGGGAGTCAGGCATGAACCCCGATTCGCAATAAGTAGTTCTAATGATTAACTTCTCTTTCCAGTTCTCTCCAACCTCGGAGTAGTTCTAATGATTATCTTCTCTTTCCAGTTCTCTCCAACCTCGGAGTAGTTCTATTTATTATTTTCAAGTCTACTGGAGACTCTAAACCTTTTCCCTTTCTCGTGCTTCGCCTCTTCGTGGCGAAAGGGATCAACCGTTTCTCTTCGGAGAATCGGGCCAAGAAGCACAACAACTTTCTCTCTTACTCGAACTTTTGAGAGACCAGGAAAACTTTCAAATTTGAATTCTCCCGCCAATTGGATTGTTCCGGATAACACCGTCACAGGCAGTTGCACACTCACTACGAATCAAATCAAACAAAGTTCATTGAACCGAGAGCAATCGAACAAAACAGAAAAGGGTGATTACGTAGAAAATGAATAACGACAGGGAAAAGACAGAATAGGCGATGAGCAAGTACTGCATCATGAGCACGAAATCAGTGGGGAGACTGGTAAGGTCGGATACTCCCAGTGGCCAGCGATTTGTGGAGAGCATCAGAATCCTGGACATTCGGTTGTGAGATTCTGATTTGATCATGTCGGCGTCGTGGCCGAAGAGACTTCGATCCATTACTTGACTGATTTCGACGGATTCTATTGCTGCTGAAACATTTGATAGTGATAGGAGGACCAACCGCAATACTTACTTGTCATAAAGACGGAATACTTTGGGAAGATAAAGTTTGGCACAATAATAACGAGCAGCAGAATGGCAACACATTTTGTCAGTGCTTTCGACGGATTCAGGATTGCCGTCAAGCAGATGAAACCGACGATTAGGGCGAAGATCGGGAAGATCACATGGGCGAGCATCTCAATCTTCACCCCATTCAACTGGATGTAGTTCCAGAGGAGCACATTTTTCGAGACATCAGTCACGAGGAGAATACCGGCTAGGAAAATCTGAAAAAGGACACATTTCGAGAAGTTTGCGGATCCCTCAAAACTCACTTGAGCATAAGAAAGCACACGAATATAGTAGATTGAAGAGTCAAAAACACGGATCTTTCGCTCATAGTCCCTAATCGCAAAGTTGCTGTTGGTCTTGGTCAGATAATCGCGGTAATAGTCAGTGTAGTCGTCTTCCAAATACGGGCGGTTCAACGCGAACGGACTTCTGAAAAGAGAGAACGACAAGATGTCCTCGAGGATAATTTCGTGTGGAGGCGAGACTGTGTTTAGGGCGTTTGTTTGGCTTAGTTTGCGGTAAATAAATTCCGGTAAGTAAGTATTAAAGTTATGTATGAGACGATTTGTGGCCTTGAATATTGAAATGTGCGTGAGTGCTGGGTGTCTGGGAGGCGGCCAAGATTAGCGGGAAAGAAGGGGGAAAGATTGATGAGTGGACATACCTGTAAGGGTAGGCAGTCGAGTAGTATATCTGCCGGTTCGGGTAGAATCCATTATAAAGTTCCTCTTCCATCTACAGACCGCATCAAGCTGACTAAGGAAGGACCTGAAAAGTGGAGAGAACAGCTGAGGGATCGGGAGTAGGGCGACACGCAATAAAGCATTTATGACTCAACGGAATGAGGTCGGAAGTGAAATGAAATGGTCAGTGACACCGAGGCGTCCGGGGCATTATGTAAACGATGCGAAGGGACTCGATTTGGATGGATTAGGTCATCAGAATGTTATCATAAAAAGAGTTCGTTAGGAAGTTCGGAATTGTAATTCGATGACCTGATGACATTGTTGGATGATGTTATGGATTTCTGAGGATAAGAAAATAGATCAGAAGATGGATTGCATTCAGGGGCCAGGAAGAACTCAAAGATGAAGAAGTCCTTTAGAAGATCACTCGGACTAAGTGACGAATCATCAAACAAACTTCCTATTCATTCAGAAAAAGAGGGGAACGCGAATCAAAGAGTGCCAATTGTCAAGTGACTTGAACACAGAACATCATCCCTCCCTCCGTCAACAAAAAGAAACGGCTAAATAGTCTAATTATGTAACTTGCATGAAGGATGCTTTCTCCTAGCCGCCCAAGCCGGCCGAGTGAGCGGATCGAGGTGCTGCTGGGAGAGAATGGAGAATCGAGGTGGAAGGAACAGAAAAAAGGGATCGGGACGGAGAGGAAGAAGACGGCATCGAGGATTTGGATGGATCGGACGGGGGGAACATGACGATTAGTGGATTTGTAACAAGCGTGACTTTTGGATCGAATTGAAAGTTTCCAAGGGAAAGGAACGGGGAACGCTCAGAAGGGAATGTGAGAAAGTGAGAAGCGGTACAGTTAGGGAGAATTTCTCTTCCACTCAGGATCAGGGATACTGAAAGCAAAGTCAACCAACGGTTTCTCATGGCAATTGCTCTACAAAAACCATTCCTCAAGGACCATGGCATTGCTAAATTGCTACTGTCCCCTGTTCCTGAACACCCATACAAAATGAAGTGATCAAAGAAATTTATTTCTCATCGAGATTTGCAAAGTGACAAGTGTCCTCTTTTAGAAGGGAACGAATTGAAATAAAAGTCATCAAGTTGGTCTGAAGAAGACGACCGTGAAGATCGGAAAGTTGAAGTTTTCCTTCCGCATTTCCTGGCTGGTGTCAAGAATGGCAAAAAGGTGTGAGAAGGTCAATCGGATGGATGAATTCTTCGATCCAAAAGCGGCCAAGCAAGGGACACAGAGACAAATAGTCAACTCTCGGGTGTTGACGGGAAGAAAGGAGGGGGGCCGAGGCGAGATGCACGCCTTTTGAGGGCCGGGGCGGGAACTGAATACCTGTATGCAGAGCGAGAAGACAATTGCCGCCGCTACAGCCTCAACTCGTCAGCTATGTAGCTTTCTAGGTCATGTTCCTTGGCATGTCAATCTACGTTCCATCCAGTTCGTTCATCATGTCACCAATGACAACCGTACCTTCTCAGCTTTCCCCTCAATGTTCCCCTCCACTCTCTTCGGACAACTACCTTCACACAGCCGTCAAGTGTTCGTAGCCGCAGCTTCAAGTGCCCCCATGTTTGTTGTGTAACCAACACGTTAGCTAGAGTCTTCGCAATGTTTATTATTCACACTATTTATTACACGATGGGTGTTCGTCCCCCTCCACTTATGGATAAACGTGTCCTGTCACATGGCCCAACGCATCCATCGTTCGCATGTACGCCTGCCATTCGAGCTCCCCGCGTTTCCAGGTTGTCGAGTCGACATGTCCGTTTTGTCGGTTCACACCACCACCTGCAATAACAGAAAAAGAGGTTCGAGAAAAAAACAGTAATAGAAGCGGAAAAGTATAGGTGTGAAGAAAGCCTGAATCGGTGAAGCGGAATACCTCCTTGGCTGGCCACGGTGTAGACCTGCTTGATGGCCGCCTGAGAGGGAAAGTGCACGTTGTCCGTGTTGCCGCCGGGAACACATTTCACTTGGGTCTCACAGGCAATTATCAGGTGGAATGTGAGGCTGAGAGCATGCTCTACAGACTCTCCACACACAACGAAGCCGTGATTGCGGAGGATCATGACATGCTTGTCGCCAAGATCCTTGACGAGCAGCTCACGTTCTTCCTCGTCGATTAGAATTCCCTAAACAAACCGAACGGTGTAAAACATTCCGGGACCCCTTTCGCCAACCTGATATTCATGATACGCCACCTCTCCAACAATCATCGCTTCTTGACTGATTGGCAGAAGCCCACACTTCTGTGACGCCACTGCAACAACTGACGGATGATGGAGATGAACGACACACTTGACATCGGGACGTCCAGCATGAATTGCAGAGTGCAGAACATATCCAGCTTGATTTACACCAAAGCTAGTACATCCAGGGTTGAGAACAGTGCCGTCAAGGTTCACTTTGACCAGGGAAGCCGCACTAACTTCATTGTAGAGCTGTCCGAAAGCGTTGATCAGGATTTCATCGGTGTCTGGCGAAACTCGAACCTTCAAACCTTTCATGAGAGCCGTTTCTAGCTGGAATCTTTCTAAATCTTACTGTAATATGATTATAGATGCCTTGACTCCATCGGAACAAATCAACGAGTCTATAAAGCGCTGCTAGCTTGTGTCGTTGAGTGAGCTCCTCTGGATTGATGGTTCCGTCTTGTTTCAGGTCAGCGATGGGGGTGAGAACTTGTGGAAAAGCAGGGGCAGGGACAGTGGCGCCGAAGAGAACTCCCGGAGAGAACATTTGGAAGGTAGTTGATGTGTACTACTGAAGAAAACACAAATAACGAGAGGAAAAGGTGGTCAACTGGTTCAAGGGGGAAACGACGGGCGGAGCGAGGAAAGAGGAGTGATAAGATAAGATTGCTAACTAATTGTACAGTTAGTGTAAGGGATTATTGATTAGTTCTTGTTTTCGTTGATCATACATGTTTGTATTTATACCACCCGTACTATGAAGAAACTCTGAAACATCAGAAACCATCTGATTTCATTGTTTCTCTTTTTCTATTTTTGAAAACGATCAGTTGCCTTGATTCCTTATAAGGAACCATGTTTGTAGAACACATTTGAAAGTAAGAATTTATATATATACTGCTTTCTGGAAAGCTAGAAGAAAGAAATCATGGAGGACGGAGAATCTACACAAGAAGAAGAAGAAGCAGCGAGAAAGAGAGTAGAGTAGGAGAAGAGAGAAAAGAAAAGATGATTGTGATGGGGGAAAAGAAAGATAAAGAGACAAAGAAGTTTTGGGGAAGAGAAAGTAATCGAGTGAGTGAACGCTTGTAGTAGTAGTAGATGGTGTGAGAAACGAGGGGATCGAAGGATCGGGACGGGGAAGGGAAGGAAAATTCAATGGTATCACAAGTCAACACGAAATAGTGGAGAATTGAGTAGTACAACCACACACACTATCCATTTCATCGAGATTTTCTGATTTTCGAGAGTTTCTCCAGATGGGAAAGAATAGTAGGAAGAGGGGAGGATGAGGGAGAGAGAGAAGGGGAGAGAGGTGGCAAGAGGACAGAGACTAGGTTAGGAAGGAATTGGGGAGGATGAGGAGGAGGCGTTAGGGATCTATATAGAAGGCTTTTACTTCAAATACTGACATTTGAAAGGGATGGGGACAGGTTATAAGTGGGGACTATACTGGCTCAGAGGGCAGGCAGGAACTGCGATCAGCACGAATAAATACTGGGAATGTGTTGTGGTGATGGATGGGGAAAGGGGACAGGGATCGAGAGACTGATTATGAGACGGTTGGATCTGTTCGATAAGTAGAGACAGGGAGAGAGAGAAAAGAGGGAAGGATCACTAGGCCAGGGAATGAGAGAATGGGGCACAGGGACAAGAAAGGGTTAATATGTGAAATGCGGGTTAATGAACGAGAAGCCGCGGAATTCGTCCTGGTTGATGGCTCGGACGACTTGTTGGTCACTCGGTGTCAGCACTGGCTCTTCCTTCGTGAAGTCGCTGTCGAAGTTGTTGGCGTCACGTTTTGATCGCTGAAAAGATCTATTCAGTGGGTGTCTTCGCGAAATAAGAACTCACAATCTTTGGCTTGAATGGTGGTTTCACTTGCCGAGCTTCCAACGCATCCCAATCGATCTCACGGAAGAACGGATGAGCACGGATCGCGTCTTCTCCTCCTTGAGATGTCACGCAGCCGAGTCGCTTTGACGCGTTCTTCGTCATGAACTGGAACAAAATAAAACTAGAAATGGGAATTCATTACAAGAAAACTTACGGCTTTCAGAATATTGACAGCTTCCTTCGAGAGCCAAACCGGGTACAGAACATCGTCGTTGAGGATCGCTTCGAACAGATCGTCCTCGTTGTCAGCTTCGAATGGCGGTTGTCCGGCCATCATTTCGTACATGAGCACTCCGAGAGCCCACCAGTCGACAGACACTCCGTACTCCATCTCTTGCAGAATCTCCGGAGCAATGTAGTCAGGTGTCCCGCAGAAGGTGCTCGTCAAGTTGTCCTTGTTGATTCCCTCTTTGCACATTCCAAAATCAGCGAGACGGCAGTGACCCTCGGCGTCGAGGAGGATGTTGTCGAGTTTCAAGTCCCGGTAGATCACATCGTTTCGATGCAAGAACTGCAGAGCACATGTTACTTCAGCTGCGTAGAATCTGGCTCGGCTCTCGTCGAACTTGCGAGCTCTCTGAATCTGGAACATCAGATCTCCACCGTTGACGTACTCCATGACGAAGAAGAGACGGTCCTGTAAATTGGAAGAGTTAGGCTATAAATTATACAAGGAAAGCTTACTGGAGTCTGGAAGGAGCTGTGAAGAGCGGTGAGGAATGGGTGCTTGGCGGCCAACGAGAGGATTCTCTTCTCGCACATTGTGCACTCAACATCGTCGTCTTGAACAATCACGTCCTTCTTGAGAATCTTGATGGCGTACACCTCATCTGTTCCTTTCCTTTCGGCGAGCATAACCTTTCCAAAGGATCCTTTTCCGAGAACTTTCATGAATGTGAAGTCATGGATCGAGAGGGTGCCACCGGGAACTTTGGTTCCACGGGCTGATGTTGTAGTGTTTGTGGAGTCGTCTTCGCTGATTTGTTGCAAGTAACCTGGATAGGTTGTAGTTCGTACAGGGGAGAAACGGATCAATTGACTTACCAGAATTGTCAGAAGTTGAGGATCCGGAAACGTCGGTGCTTGATTCGGTCATGATGGACGGCTGCAAGAAGAACAAGACTAGAGAGGATATAGGGGAACGAACGGCTGCAAGGGGGTGCTTGCGCAACAAAACTGACAAGTACTCGATGCTTGCGCAGGATATTCTTAGCACACACTGTTTGAGCTCTGAGCTGCTCACTTCACACTGGTACAGTACACAAAACAAAACCGCCGCGCCTTCAGTCCCTACCAAAAAGAACTCAAAAAGTTACCTTTTTCTTTGATCTAATGCTCATTTTGTCGCCAGTAAGACCCAGCTGCGCGAGTTCTGCAGCCATCTGCTTCGCGTTGATTCCACAGTTGTTGGCCACGTTTCGTTGACATCTGTAACACAGTCTCATGACCTATTTGATGTCTGGCGCTTTGCGGCGGTACCTTTTGTGAACGTTGAGTTTACAAGTGGAGCACTGAAGTCCTTGGTTGATGAGTCCATAGAGCATCGATCCACAGTGATCGCAGAACGTTGGTCGCTTGTAGGAGTGTACCGAGAACCGATGCGGCATGTTGATGTTGAAGCGACCGGCGCCAGTGTCTGTGATCTCTCTTCCGATCTCCTCGACAGCGTCTGCCTTGTTTCCAGGACACTTCCACACAACTTCTTCATGACACCGCTTGTGAACCACGACCGTACATACTGAAAGATCATTCTTATTAAATAAGTTTCTAGTGGAGTCTCTTTGTTTATCTGTGCCTCTGTTCTTTGATCCCTTTTATCACATAGCCGACACATTGCTCCGACACCGACACATGGGTCTTTTATTGGTGGTAATTGACAATAGGGTCGTAAACTAGTAATAGATTTTCCCACGAGATAAGATCGTAATGGTCAGTAGATATCGATTTTCGGTAAATATATTCACGTACGCTGCCCAAACTCGACTCCGCCCCAATATTACAGGGGTCTCTGGAATCGATCATTCATCGTCAGTCGTCTTCCGAACCCGGTAGAGGCTGACCGAAATTTCCCGAGTATCCACTATCCTATTATTGAGGAACTCAAACCGAAATTCCCCGAGTATCCACTATCCTATTATTGAGGAGCTCACCCGTCCGTGGTTGGACGTAAAACAAAACCATCCCCTTTCACGTGCTTCGCCTCTTCGTGGCGAAAGGGATCAACCGTTTTTTCCTTCAATGAGAAAACGGGCTAAGAAGCACAGCTCACAAAATAAGAAATACTCCGGTTTCTTCTAGGCGGAAGTTGACTCGATAACTTCAAATCGACCCGTCCTTCGAAACCAGGAGCGTTTTTTGATAAATAAGGAAGGAGACAAAAGAATATTTGTGTAGCTGTCTATTTGCTGACGGAACTCTAGAAGAGCTTGATGAATGACGGCGCAAGCCGGCGAAGCCAGACTTGTTAAGTTATAAGTCATTACAGAGACAAAAACGCTTACTTTGACACTGATATCCCTGCTTTCCGATTCCCCAGATGAACTCTTTGCAGTGAGCACAGAATGTCGGCTGACGCAGGAACAGAGCCATGAACTTGTGACCGGTGACCTCGTGAATTTTCCGTCGCATCGCACCTCGTCGTTGTCTGTCATTGAAGGCATTCGTACGCTCTTTGAAAACACGTGCCTTGTTGTGCGAGTGGATATCTGAAAACCGGCGGATTAAGTGGTTTTTATGTCGAGAACAGTAGATAACTGGTATCTGATTTGTGTTGTTTTATTTACGTACCCAGATTCGAGCTGCTGTCCTGCTTACCCCAGAACCCCCAGCTGTTCTTCTTTTTCACTTTTTGCTTAGATCCACTGCTACTACTGCCACTTCTCGAAGCGGGCGCGTACTCATCATACACCAAACAGTCGAAACTCATGACGACGGACCGGTCAACAGAATACGAAGTATAGTTGGACAAAAAGCAGCGAGTGTCGATCGGCCCGCTGGCTGCTTCAGCAGTCTTATCATTCCTTCGCTTCTACTCTCGACTATCAATCCATGACTCTCTGGTCTCTAGAGCACGAGGAGAGAAAGAGTTGCAGAGACGAGTGGAAAAGTTGAAGAACAGGTCTACAGATCGTCGTCGGGAAAGACTTTGACGTCAATTCAATTCAAATTGAGTCCTTAGTCACGGGAAAACTGTTTTCTGAGAGAAACTGACTCAGAACCGTCGTGACGAACAAAACGAACTTTGCTCTCTGCTTGTTTTCTGACACAAACTATGTTTCCGTGAATCTTCAGACAACTCATCATCGAGAGTAAACTTCAGCAAGCATAAACCCCTAGTATAAAAGTTCAGACCGTCCCAGTTCCTGTTGACTCACAATCGTATCACTCTGGTTCTTTCTTCTTCTTCTTCCCCACACAACCTGCCCCTCTCATGAAAGGGGGTGCCGTATTTATTGCCCATATCATCGCCCGACCTGTAGACATTCTTTCCACATGCTCCGCCGCCTCATCACATTCTTATTCTTCTTCCTCTGCACTCTTCTCTTCCTCTCCCCCGACATTCTCCCTCGTCCTACACTTTCCCTCGTAAGTTCATCCAAACATTTCCCTTTGAAGCATCAAGTCGATTTTTGCCCATGACAGAAAACCCGACGAAGTGTCGCTGCTCCACCAAAACGGAATTCATCAAAATGCATAGTTCGTCCGCCCGACCCGTGGGACCAATCGATTCTGCAGTATGTTCGAGAAGACGACTCAAAACCCGTCCAACTCGCGTGCCCAGAAGCCAAAGTGCAGCCGGAACTGACGTTTCTGGATGAAAATGTAAGCAAACGGGCCGGGTCGACCGAAAAAAGAAAAAGAAGAGAGAAACATTTTGTTTGAGTCTAGGGAGTTCTACATCTCAATGAGAGTGCACTGAGGGAGAATGCTCTTCAAGTGAACTGTCAGTTTCGCTCGTATGATAAGAAGATTGACGATGACGAGAACTTGATCTACTCGGAATGGACTTCATTCAACGTGAGATTCTTCCTAGATACAATGTACCCTCTAACTTCAGAGTTCTGTAAAAATTAACACCGAATTCGTAGAAGTATCCTGCCAACGTTCCTGGTTCCCACGTACACGTGTATATTCTAACAACCATAATCAAATCGTAAAGATCTCAAAAGCATCATCTTCCTCTTCTTCCAAGCCATCCGTACTGGTAATAGTGTTGGACTCGGTGTCGCACTCCAATTTCCGGAGAACAATGAACAAAACATTGCGAGTACTCGAAAACCTCTACGGCTCATTCGTATTCGACGGGATGACTAAAGTCGGCGATAACTCGATAGCTAATGCGGTGGGGTTTCTGGCGGGAAGATGGTTGAACACAGAGTTTGGAGATCTTTACGGGTTTTTTGATGAGCATGACATTATTTGGAGGAGATTCAGTGAACACGGATATCGAACACTTTACGCGGAAGATTATCCGGGATTCAATCTGTTTAACTATCTCGCCAAAGGGTTCCGCAAGAAGCCAGTTGATCACTATTTCCGCCCGTTCTGGCTCAATGTTTACTGGTCTTATGTGCATCGGAGAAGCAAGAATCTGTGTTACGGGAACCATCGAATGCACAACTTACAGCTAAACTACTTGTCTCAGTTTGTATCAAAGTACAAGGGTTAGTCACGAGGCCTTGACTCATCCAAAACACACTTTGCAGATGAACCGAGATTTGCAGTCTCGTGGTTTACAGAACTAGGTCATGATTGGCTGAATCAAGTGCGTTACGGAGACGACGACATTGCAGACTTTCTGCAGAAACATGTGACGGATCTCGACGACTCTTTCGTCTTTGTGATGTCTGACCACGGTCACCGATTCGATAGTATCCGGAAAACAAGCGTGGGTAGACTCGAAGAACGCCTGCCTTTCTTTTCGTTTTCCATTCCAAAAACTCTTCGAAAAGACGCAAAACTAGTTGGAACTATACGGAATAACACGAAAGTAGGGGAAGAGAGAGACTAATCCGACATCAAGAACATTTCCCCACAGGTGCTCACTTCGTTTTTCGACCTCTACACCACTTTCCGGCACATCCTCTCGTATCCGGAAGTGCCTGCGACGAAACGCGGAAGAAGCCTTCTGACCCCAGTGCAAGTTTTCCGAATTGAGCCATAGACGCGTCTAGGTGGTTTGATTTCAGGAAAGATCCTGCGAATCCGCTAATATTCCCGAAGAGTTCTGCGTGTGTGAGAGTGAAGTTGTGATTAGCACGACTGATCCGAAAATTCAAGGAATTGGTCTGGACTTGATGGTCGAGATTAACAGATTGCTCGAGAAGCGAACACAGTGCACTCAGTTGAAACTGAAACGACTGGTGGCTGCAAACAGAGTTGGAGAGGAATCCGAGCAAAGATTCAGGGTGACAATCGAGGTACCCACCCAGATTTCACCTGTTGTTTCTATCAAAAACGATCCGATTCTTGCAGGCGTCCCCATCTTCTGCTGTTTTTGAGGCACTCATGTTTTTCGACACATGGACCAGTCAGTCCGCTGTTATTGGCGACATAAATCGCATAAACAAGTACGGTAGTCAGTCACTTTGCGTCGACGACCCATTTTTACGAAAGCTTTGTTTTTGCTCCACTTTTATAGATTCGGTTGAATAATAAAAACAAGAAAACCAACTAACCTTCTACGTTCGTTCCGTGCATCTCCACGACCACATGCAGTTGTCCGTGTGGTTCCAGATCGATCCAGATGTCGTTGACGTTTCCGATCTTGAGCTCGTCGAATGCGATTCTCGTGTTGGCTACGAAGTCGTCGGGCGGCATGACACAACTGTGGAATACGGAGAATCCTAGGGCTTTTCCTTGATGTACACCCGACTGAAACAAGGGATATTAGAATCGGAAACTGGGTGGTTGCTTACCGCCGTGAACTCCTCGTTCCATCGAGGTTCGTTGGTCTTCGGCCGAACCTGCGTCTTCCCGATCGGATATTCATCCCAGTCTACATTCACATACGAGTCTATCGCTGCCTGAAAACAGATTGACTCATCTAGATAGTCTCGATTGCGATGAACTCACTGTTGCTGCTTCGTTCTGACTGAAGCGTCGCGACCATTCTGTCGGGCGGAGTTGACGAGCCTCGAGTACGCGAACGCGTACTGTGCCTGTGAACAGCATCACCACTCTCTCATCCGACGGCCTGAAAAACACAGAGACGTGAAACTTGGTGCTGCTGCTGATGCAAATCGAATTGGCGGGTGGCAAAGGGGAGCGACGGACGGCGGCGCGGTCGGGAAGGGAGCAGCAGCGCGGGGCGAGAAGCCGTCGGGGGCAGAGGAAATGGGCGGAGCGCATGGAAACGGGTGTGACAGCACAGCAGCCCCCGCCGCGCCCCGCCATCAAACGATCCTAATTGTGGACTTATCGGACGAGAGAGCCGCGAGAGAGAGAGCGAGATGCGTCACGCAACTTGCCCCGCGCAACACCACCAAATGAAGCTACTGAGAAGGTTAAACAGATACGTGGAAGGTGTAGGAGGATCAGGAGAATCATATGATTCGTGTGTGCAAGTGTGGAGAGAGAGAGAACAAAGGGGTGGGATTACTGTACGAAAAGAAAGGAAATGGCGAGGAGTCGTTGAGCAAGTTAGAATGTCTGGGAGATGTCAGCACGATGGAGGGGCGTTTCCTGTTGCTTCCCGCCCCCTTCTATCCCTTCACGACCGGCGGGCATCTTTTATATATTATTCTTCTCGGGGAGGGTTGGCCTTCTCGAAGACGAAAAAAACAATTAGGGAGCCAATTCATCAAAATGCAGTCTTCACTGGGGCCGCTTTCGCGTTTTTTGCCTACGTATTCGTACAATAGCGACACGCGAGGAGACAAAAGTCAAAAGACACGACGGCCACTGAGGAGAGAAGGGGTGCTCGACGACGCCGATAATTGCATCAAAAATGCGCCACCGGGACCCACGAGAGAAGGGGGCCGGCGCTGCGGCGGGACCTTCTGCATTCTACTCGAATATTCCGACCAGGGGCAACCTTTTCAAATATTTCGAATTCAATTACACACACAGCACGCACTCCACTTTTTCATCCATCTCGGGGTGTGGAATAGAGAGACTTAATGAGAAAACGACGAGCAAACCCAGCGAGAGCCGGTGGTTCGAAAAAGCTCATTAATCAACGCCATCTCGGGAGCGGACTCGCTTTTTTTTTGAATGCCAGTTCGGGAGCGAGCCTGAGCTCTCGGTGGTGCGGCGTCCAAATTCAATTTCATTGAGAGCTCCCCGTGTTGAAGGCTTTTTTCGCAGGCTCTCGCAACGGAATAAAGCGATGAAAATGGGATGATAGATGGGAGTGAGAAGGAGGAGCAGAGATGCAGACACATACACACAGAAATACTCCGAAATCTTCTCATCATTCGATAAGAAACAGGTGGCCGAGAGGAGTCGAGAAGTGGGCCTGGGAGAAGTAAAGTTTTAACACATTGAGAGAGATAGGTGCCACGTGACCATCATCAAACTATGCTTATTTCCGAACAAATTGACATCATTGATAGGGGTGGCGAGAGAGAGAGGGGGTCTTCCGAAAGAGCGTCGTTGATAATAGGATGAAGAATGGATGGAGCGGTGCGGAAATTGAGTGTCGGGAAACAACAATTGGCTTGGCGTCGAGGAAGAAAGAAAGAAAAAAGCATGAAGAGGAAAAGAAGAAGAAGAAGAAGCGCTATATTTGGTGGTGGCAAAGAGTCGGGACGGCGTGGACCGAATAGGAATGAGCCGCGAGATTGTGTGACGTGGCAGTTTATCGAGTCGAGTGCCTTCTAGGAGCACACTGTTTCGAATTAGCGACTCGAATTACATAACAGAGTGTCGAATTTCGGGGCCGGACTGGCCGTTGTCTCGATTCTGGACTTGATAACCTGACGAGGCGGGGATAGAATAGAGAATGACAACAAGACGAGAAGTGTTCCTTTACTGAATGACTTCTTTGGTGAGCTAGATTGGGGAGAAAAAAAGCAAGAAAATAGCTGGACGACGACGACCGACCGACTGACTTAAATCTCGGCTCTCACATGCAGAAAGAGGGGAGAGCGCTCGCAGCTCGCGCATACATACACATGCCTATGCACATTATAAAGAAGCATGGCGGCGGAAGCAGTAGCCGAGCCAAGCTGAGAGAGAGAGAGATGGAGAGTGGGAGGGGCACGGGTGGAATGAGAAGAGCAGGAGTGGAGCAAGGAGTAGATGGAGAAGAAGAAGAAGGAGAAGAAGGACGAGGCCAAGGAGGAAGCTCTGCGAAGAGAAGAAGAGCAGCTTGTTGTATGTTTGAATGTGATGAAATGCGAGCAGCATGTGTTGGCAATGTTCGCAGTCAGACTGGGTCGGAAATAGCTACCGCACATCGTCTGGGTGCACAAATTAATGCAAAACGGATGTATCGCTCCTAGGAAGGGACTACGGGGGCTCCCTTGAGACCCAAACATGGGCAGAACCAAACAGAACAGAAAAGCGCTGACGCACTTGACCCGAAACGTGTTGATTATTTTCAGTCAGAAAGAGAGTTCGTGGTGCGGGAGCAGCGGGGAAAAGCGGTGGTGACACTGCAAGTATAGGGGAAACGAGAGTGAGAGAGCACCGGGCTCTTTCAGTGTGCGACATAACGCAGGAGAGACACCGACGAGACAGCATGCCACCGGCCGATGGTCGTCGTCGTGAGTCCTGCCCCTTTCAGCACCGCGCCGTCGCAGACGATAGCCCCCACGTCGATTCGGATGCCGACTAGTTCACTTGGCAATTCGCTTAAGGCAAAAATATAGCTCATTTCGGTTTGATGCTCGTGGTGTGCGCGTATTCGCGCATAATCCCGACAACTGGAAGGAAAATGGAATGGCGTGTAGCGTCAAAAAAACCATAACGAAGGAACAATACAAGTAGATCAAAATTGAAGTATTCGTCTGTGAATTTGGGTCTAAGTTCTAAGATTTCAAATAACTGTTCAAGGGATACTCATGTATTTATACATATCCGAATCTGAACGTACGAGACTTTTGCTAAAAGCTTTCGCTGTGGATGTTTCCGGTGGCAAATCATGAGCTTGATGATGAGCAATGCTGCTTCCTTGTTCCTCTAGATCTACCACCTAAGCGTCGTGCACTCCCACATAATACACGCTGCTAAAGCCGTATGACGCTGACCATTCGAAAGGACGCCGTCAGCGTTAATCCGAGCTGATCCTGATCTACCCGGAACTGGCGTGGACGAGAGAAGGGCAACACTAAATACTACGAGCGAGTGTGAATGGGATAATGAAGGAGAGCGATCCGAAGCGTGGAACCACCGAAACGGAAGAAAGAGAAGGAGAAGAAGGAGCTGTGCCGGAGAGCTTCAAATGAGCCTCTCCGCCCATCTTTCAGCTAAACCCAATGACGTGGAAAATCGAGTGTGTGCATGTGTGAGTGTCTATATTTGAGAGCTGTCCGTGTTTTTGCGCAGTTTGAAAAAAGGAGACGCCGGCAGTAAGAGCGGGAGAAAGACCCGGAAAGGGATCGGAAGGGATCGGATCTTCATCGGATCTTCATCTACACCCATTCAGGTCACCTACATGATTCTTGGTTTGATCGGTGAGTGTGCCGCCACGATGCTTCTCTTCTTGTTACCCATTCCAATGAAGTTCATTATCGTTTCGTTACCAATATAGGGAAGGATCAGACCAGACGAATAGCTGTGGGGATCGATGTACGTCGAGTAAACTTTGAGAAAGGCTCGGCTCGCGGCACTTGTGGCTCGTCCCCCCGGCTTTACCCGCTCCCTGGATACTGTTTCCTAGCAAAAGCGATCGAGAGCCGACGCCCGAATCGAGAGATGCCGTCACATCTGAAGAGGCAGACTAGAAGCAGAAGGATGTAGGGAATGGATCTGGAGAACTAGCTGGCTTGGGAGAGAATGATGCGGGGGTTTTATTGTCAGTGACATAAAAGAGTCTTTTTCGGGAGGAAGAGATGAATAAGAGGAAATTAGGTGGGGAATCCGGGAAGCGGAGAACTGAAAACATCTAAACAAGTCATTCCACACACGGTTGCCACGGGGAAACTAACACTTTGAAACGAGTGGGAAAAGAGAGAAAAGAGAGAGAATTGTACCGGGTGATTTGAATAATTCAGACCGGTTCACTTTTGGTAACTTTCCAACTTTCGCGGAATTCCAATTCGATATACCGGGACAGTGTGGTGATGACGACGAACACCAGCACCCGGCAGCCGAACAAATAGCAATGGGGGATGTGTTGTGTGTGTATTTGCAGCGAAACAAGACATACTAAACAAATTCGCTAGTTTTTCATTCCCTCTAAAGTGCCGAATAGTATCGTTTGCTCCAAGAAGTCTTTCCAAGACACCCATCACACACTCACTTCTTTTTCCTGGACTTGAGCAACGGTAGGACGATCAGTCTCAGAATATTCATTGTCGTGTCTCGAGGCAGGAGTCGGAGAAGAAGAATGATGTGGGGGGAGAGGAGACCGAATGGCTTCAGGTGAGAAAATGAGAAAGTGAGAATAAGCCGTTTGCTTTTATTTTCCCATTTCCAAGTGATATTGGTATTGATATACGACCCGCCCTCGCCAACGAGTTACCCAGTGCCCCAGAGGAATTATGGCTCTAATTGGAAAACTGGAAATGTAGTATTTTCTTTAAATTCAGTATAGAATCTAGGAAAAAGAGATGGCTGACCGTTTACCCAATTCTACCTTATCTAATGAAATTTCACTTGAAAGCAAGGGAAGAGGGCGGGGCGGGGCTTAGGTCCTACAGAACGTCAGAACTCCTTCGAGTCTCCTCAGCTGTTAACGTCTCTTTCTGAGATTCCTAGACTACTATTTAGATTCCCAGATGAACCCCAAATCCACCATTCCTCGTACTCCCAACACATTCCGACTCATCAGAGGTATACGTTTCCGTTAGAGCAGTGCATCTTTTCCTTCTTCTTTTCATCGTCCCCTCCTTCTCCCATCACATGAGAGTATTCCACCACCAAATTGGAGTGGCGCCTGAGCACGAAGCGAGGCGAGAGAGGGAAAGAAGTCGAGGCTGCTTGCGGACGGCCGCGGCCAGGAGAGAAGGGTCTCACGAGCTGTAAATGAGAAAGAAATCTGCATTTTCCCGTTTCTTTTTGGTTCTCTTTCTCTGCGTGTTCCACGTGTCGTTTCTCCATCTCCTCTCATCTCTTTCTGGACGTTGCCGTCGCGCAGCGCGACGCGCCTTGAGCCAAAATAGGCAGCGGGGAGCAAGTGAGCTCCTGGCTCGGCCACAACACTGCTTCTTCACTTTCTTTCTTCTCAATTGAAACGGAGAAAAACGAAACAAAACACGACGGTCTTCTAGGATCGCTCGGAGAAAGGAAGGAAAATTGTAAAGTAAAAGGAACATTGAAGGAAAGAGAACATAAAGTACCATCTTTTATGATACGCATATAAATACATTTTCTAGTGAGTGAGTGAGCCAAGAGCCGGTTTCGGATCGGACCTTTCTTCCTCTTTCTCCTTCCAAAAGCTGATTCTTTATGCACAAACTCAAAGGAAGAAGGCGAAAAGAGAAAGAGAGTGTCGGGGAATGAAAACCAATTCAAATCGGACACTAATCCGGATGAGTGACAGAAACTGAGGAGGGAAGAGACGAATTTGATGCGAACGAAGGAAACTGCTAAGATCTAGATACCTTTCAGATGCAATCAATAGGGGAGGAGCTAAAGATTCGAGAACTTTCCTGGTGAGTCATTCAGAAAACTGCGGGAAAAGTCCGAAACCCTAAAGAAAGAAAAATTGAAACGAGTCTACATTTTAAAAAATGTTCCTAGAATAGGGACTTTGAACTCGGTCATAACAATGAAGAAGACCCTGCGGAGCCGAAACTTCAGATTTCAGAGCAAAGAATTGGTGGAACGCATTTCATACAAGACGGTTATGGCTCATTTGCGACGACCGAAACACTTAGAGAATCAATACTTGCAGCAAACTAGTCGGATTTTTGTATTTCTCGACGTATTTCTGGACGAAGTGATAGTGAAGAAATTGAAGAGAATAGAACGAGTCAATTTCCTTAGAAGGAACATCTAAGTGGACCCAAATATCTATAAAGTGGCATCAGAACAGATGTTTTTCTTTCTCGATTCCCCCTCCAACCCAATTTCAAAAAATAAACAAATCTCGCCTCGAAATTCGTCGTTTTGCGATCCTCCTCTTTCGTTGCAGCACTACAGAATCGACTCGTGGAGCGAATGAGCCACTGAACGCATACTTTTTCCTCGTCTTCCAGACACTGTTCTTGATCGCCTTGCTGCTGAAGAATTTCTGAAGCAAGGCAGCGACTGCATTGAACCGGTGGTGCTTTGATGAAGTTGGAACATACCATTTTATGAATACAGTTCACATTGACGAGTCGATTTGTGAGACAGAGCTGCAAGGTTAAGATTCTGAATGTTGGGGGATCAGATGTATGTTTTCAAGCGATCGACAGCAGAAAGGTGAAAAGGAAAAAGGTAAATGAGTCATACAGTTAGAGGATTTATCAAGGATCGATTGATTAGAATAATGTAATGCAAGAAACGAGAGTATTGGGTACGATTAGAAACAATAACAGTCAAATTATGTTTGCTAAGATTCCGTGTTCAGTGGTCATCTGATGCTCCGGGGAAGCGGATCCGATCCCTCATCGGTCGAGCTGACTGTCCCGGTCGGATGGCATGTGCTGCAGTCCCCATCCTGGCGACCACGTCGTCCTTCTCGTAACTGCTACCTCCTTCATCAATCTTCTTTTTCTTAGTCGATGAAGCATCGTCCGAAGCGAGCGAACTGCTTCCTTGACCGAACAGGAATCCACACTTCACTGCTCCACGTCCACGAACTTTGACTCCAGACGGTAACTGAACCTTCGGCGTCTTTTCGGCCTTGTCTTCCTCAGCATAGAAACGAGTGTCATGCTCGTAGTCCCATTCCAGCTCCTTTCCGTCCTTGTCGAACACATTGAGTCCTCCACGGCTCGCCGACTGATGAGTCCAGAACTGCTCCCGTTCTCGTTTCACTGGCATTCGCTTTTCCTCCGTTGATCGAGATCGTACCACTTTCTGCATTTCAGAGGTTATTTATTGTTCTCTCAATCAGACTCTTACCATGAACTCCTGCTTCTTTGGGTATCTGACAATGACAAACATGTCCACTGGCACATGTTTTGTCACGACCCTCCACTTTCCATCCGGAATGTCTCGGGCACTCACGTCGACGGTCACAAACTCGCTCTTCTTGTCACTGTTCACGATGCCCTTCTCTGCAATCGCAACTAATTAGACACGGTGTTTTCGATGATTTGCCCAGTCCCTTCCTCCCCCGCTTCCTTTCCACATTATTTCTGTTTGCATGCTCATCATAAAGGATAGGATGAAATGTCAAAAGCAGAATAATCGCATAAGTAAACTCGATTACATCCGTTCATCCACACCATGCGCCCTCCTGTCCTTTTATTTGCTCTCATGCTCATCCCCAACACCTCGGAATTTGGGTTATAACCAGGGAGGCATACACATTGAACCGATCGGATCACTGTCAGAAGAGTTATGTTGCCGATGCAGATCAGTTTATTATAACTTTCCACCCACTAATCCGTCCCTCAATCGGGTTGGAGGGAAATCTCGCAGTCAACAGTCATTTCTGAACAGCCGGGGCAGGCGGGGAAGGAAGAGGCAGTGACGCTGGTGACGAATTGACCCAGTATCTTGTTACTTCATTGTCCTGCTGCTCGACCGGCTCCAAACATATCTTCCTCTCCTCGCCCCCAAAACAACGGATCGGTCTCTAACAGAGCGGATTGTGCGCAGCAGTGAGGAGGATAGATGACAAAAGAACACGCAAACATGGCGAGTGACAGGCCGGGCTGCCCCGGTGTGAACTGTGTACTCGAGTAGTGTACGGTAGCGCCCCTCATAATGACAATGTCAGCCAGCAGCGGCAGTATTAACGACTGAACGACCGGATAGAAACACTAAACTAACACAACACTTGAGTACTATTATTCGTTTGAATCATGTTATGTTTGTGTGGAAGTGTGGGCGAGGAACCGAGAAACCATCAGATCATTTTCAAGCTCCTTTGTTATTTGGATCCCTTTCCATCTTCCTCAATTCGCAGCACCCAATGTATCTAGCCCCATCAACTATAAACATCATGTGTGAGGAGGGCAAGGATTGTTTATACGAGCCGGGTACGTATCCTAGGACTCTCTCCAAATTATATGCTCGACGTTTCCAAGCTAATCAACCCGTGTGTCGGAGAGAGAGCGAGCCAATCAGGAAGCGGTTTGTTCAAACATCAGTTACCGCCAGCCAGCTGTGTCAATCCACATACCGTTAGGCTTCAATCCGTCTATCAACTCGACATCGTCGCCCTTCTCCTGCATGATCTGTCCTTCTTCAACGTCATCATCGTCGTCCGACATCACTTCGCCTTCTTCATCGGCCGTCTTTCGCCCACGAACTCGTCGCATCATCTTCGACATGTTGAGCATCATCTGAAACACAGAGAACTTCAGAATCTCAGATCAAGGTCGTACCGCTGTGGCCTCCTCTCGGTATCGAAACTGCACCACTGCGAAGCTATCGTCTTTGTAGACTTGCTCGGCTCGAAAGTCCCCGAACATTCTGAAACATTCCAGATTCACATTGACAGTCATATTTCAGATCCCTCACTTTTGGATGTCGAACTCGTTCATCTTCTCGACTCCGTGAACTATGACCGAGTCGAGTCTGAAGTCCTCGCCAGCTCCCAGCTCCTTTCGCAGAGCTCTGCTCTCCTCGTGGCTTACCTGAAAAGAAACTTATTGATGTTTGCTGATCCATCTGTTCAGCGTCCCCTTCCTTTTCAAGTTTCTTCCCCGCATGATTTATGGTTCCGTGCTCTGCCCCATCCCATTCTTCGGCAGTTCTCATGCGCTCTCCCGCTCGTTTTTTCGAAACTCCTATTTCATTCGACATCTCTCCTCCAAAAAAACGTTTCACATCCATATATCCCTCACTCCAATATTGGCTTTCAACAGTGGCTGCTTCTGCACGCCAGCAGAGAGCATAACGCGCATATTGGGCCCCCGGACGACGACGACGGCGCAAGTGAACAAAGCACGTCGAAACGAAACGAAACGACACGGCGACGAGGTTACTAATTACATATTATGCTTCGGGAGAGAGAGTGAGAAGAGGATGAAGAATATCCAAAGGGCCAGTCGCATTACCTCATTTGCAGACACAAAGGGAGAGAAGTACACCTTCTCGGTGTTTTGCGGAACTAATAAGAGCGCCGTGTTGTCCTCGGAAAAAGTAATGGGTCAACACTACTCCCAATCAAAGACACTGTGTGGTATTGTCATCCGGCAACTGATTCAATTCCTTCGCAGCTTTTCCCATTTGTGGCGTGTGCCGTGCTAATTTGTGAACAGGAAGGGGGTGACACCAACGGGAGAGCAGTGACGAGGAGGTCATGTCTTCAGAGTTGTCGAGCAGCCAAGCGGCAAACACTTCATTTTATGCATGATACGACTTGTTTCTTTTTCTGCCGACGACGACGACGGAAAAGGCCGTGTCGGACACCAGGCGAATGGGGCCGTGGGGCTCGTCGTCTCGTCGTCGCATCACTCACTTGTTATCTTGCCACTCGGGCTCTTCGATAATTGAGCACTAAATTGAGAAGAGCGGCAAGAGAAAAAGGAGATGGCGTCCCGAACAGAAAAATGGGTAGAAGGAGGAAGGGGGAACCACACCAAAACGCGCATTCTTCCGATGGAGCCTGGTTAGAGGAAGGGCCCAGAACTTACACAGAGATGAGTGTCCTTCGGTTCGCTGAGACCGAATGCCTTCTCGGTGGCGATCTTCTCTTTCCGATCGATGATCTCGTCCATTTCATCCTGAAATCAAATCATTACAGTAACCCCTTCTGAAGAAGTTTGCCCTGCTCTGGTCCCATAATAAACCGTGTCAATCTCTCTAACATTTGCGATCTGAAACCCGGGTCGGAATGGTCGTCTTCCCAGTGACTGGCCTCATAAATTTGGTCCGATTTTCATCTTCTGCCCGCCATCTACGTGTCTCCTTTCACCACAACCTCGCTCTTTCGTTTCCTTTCCCAACCATTCGCCCCTCGTTAAATTTCATGCGTGGATATCAAAATGGGAGAAAAGAGAGAAGGAGAGAGAGTGAGCGGGCAGAGCGAAACGTCGTCGCAGAGCGCACAGAGCCATTTTCTTCTTCTCGTTTGGACAAGAGCGCTCTCTTCATTTGTGAAAAAAGACCGAGAACGAAACGAGATTCTTCGTTTTCTCACGATAATCTCTGATTCGTGTTAATCCTGAAGCAGAGAGAAGACAGAGAGGAGCTAGCAAGCCGGTTCCGGATTCCACGTCACCCCAACAGAGAATGCAACACTCGATCAACGAGAGCCAGATGCGAAGCAACGCGCCCGCGCCTGCTAGATGGATGCCAGGAAATGTCGTTCCAGAGAGTCGCTGCAGTCCACTTCCCCTCACAAAAACCCTCCAACTAGTGTGCTGGTGTCGTTTTTCTTCTATTTTCGATGGTGTTTAGAGTCTCCAAAGCCTCTATTATAGGAGATCTGACCAACATAATCAGAATTCCTGACTCACTGCACCTAACGATTAGTCAGGCGACCAACCGACTGCCCGTTTCCAACGCAAACCAATTTGGAGTCACAGAGCGGATCAAATCACGATGTCGAGTCTCCACTCTATTCTGCAACATCCAATTCGACACTGAACGTGTCGAAACCTTGTACAAATATGACCAAACACAACATCATCATCATCAATATATAATTGGCGCGCGTGCCAGCAGCAGCATTGTGAATGAGCGCGAAATAACCGCCCGGGGCCGTCGTCGTCGGCCGCCGCCGTCACAAATGTACAACACATCGGCCTGCGCCGCTCGCCTCCTCTTTCTTCTCCTCCACTTTTCAACATCTTTCAGCTCTTCTAAATAACATATTCTGCAGGCGCAGTTGCCTACAAATGGAGAGCGACACAAGAACAAGAGCATGGCACAACAAAGCGACGCGTCGGTCTCCACGACGGCCAGCGGCTTGCCTGTCCTTCGAGGACTCTGACTGCTTTTCAGCTGAACCAACGAACGATCTTTGGGAGGAGTCGGTTTTGCATGCGGGACGCGATGGAAGCGCACATACATGCACACTTCCAACACAAACAACGACGATTTGTTTGATGGCCGTCGTCGGTTTTATATCCTCCGACGGCAAAGTAAGGGTGTGTTCTCCGGCACACCTGAAACTTTGCTCACCTACAACATCGGGGAGCGAGGTTGAGACGAAAGATTCAGGCGGCCGGTAGGCACTGGCGCTGACATGAGAAGATCCAGGGAGCACAAGGGTCCGAAGCCGGGACTGAATAGGGGGCGCCGATAGATGGGAATAGAGAGAGTGGGCACGAGAACACGACTGACGCTGGGCGCGCGCCGTCGCACACGCACACACTGAGGGAGACACATTCGACCGCTCATATTGAGGGTGGAATAGGAGGACGAGGAGCGACGAAGAATGAGGAGGGAGGCCGAGGACGAGCGAGGAGAGGAGGGCGCGCACAGCCAAAAGGGGCGGGACTCGACCACTCCTCCTCTCCTCGTTTCAGCATCGGGCCTGGCTTCAACCGCCCCTTCCGAAGGATCGCTCCATCTCGTTAGAACAGTACGGAGAGGGAAAAGATGCAAAGGAGGGCCGAGTCGGTTCGGAGAACAAAAATCGGAATACGTCGATGAATGTCGGGTTGGTAGGCAAAGGAAAGAGCACAAACACTGGAGAGACTCCTAAAGGGAAACGTGAGATGTCAGTGAGCAGTGAAGATGCTAAGCAGAATTATTAGATCATCAGCGTTTCTCGGGTTGCCACGTCAGCCTCTAAGTACTTTACAAAGGCCGTCCGATCGGCTGGCATTGTCATAAAACTTTTTGTGTCATCGAGTTGTTAGACAAATATTTCCGCGGTTCGGGAGACCACCACCATCATCGCAGACCGTATTGAATTGGGGAGAGCAACAAGGACATGCGATGAATAGCCGCACAATGGGGCTCTCTCCTGTCCGTCGGCCGCCACCGCAGTCGCCGACCGTCTTTCTCCCCCTCATTCTCCGGACGTCGTCTCGCGCTCCGACTGTTTGTGTTCAATTACCTGCGCGAAGAGATGAGAAGATGAAGAAGGAACACCATCTAATTACGCTCGGCACTAGCCGAGTAGCCAGATATTCCGGATTGACCGAAGAGTGGCCGGCGTGTCAACAAGTCTACTCAATTTGTACCGTAATTACCGCCCGCCAAGTTCGAGGACCAAGTATTCACACTGACGACGCGCAGAAAACAGACTGACTTGACGTTTTAGGACCAGAACAAGGTTTTTCAAACGAATCGTACCTTTGGCTGTTCTGGATCGTCACTTTCCGATCGTCGATCACGTTGATCTTCCGCCACGTCGTCGTACTCCTGGAGATCCGAGTAGTCCAGCTCGTCGTCCATGATGATCCTGGAAACGTTTTGTTTATAAACAAAAGGGATCGGTGAACGTAGAAGCAGGAAAGAATTGGGAAATTGATAGCTTCGGAGTTTTGCAATGACAGTGGAGATTGACGGATACATAAACATTTAGAATAGAGCGATCAAGGTGTTAAAAGAAGTGAAATTTTGGGAAGGTGGGGACACAGAGACTGTAAGAAGGGCAATTTCAGACTTTTGCAAGGATGAGACCCAACAAAAGACTCAAAAACTGAACTAATCAGTAAGAAACAACTATATTTTTTGGGAAGAGCGTTTTTGGAAACAGTGTTTCAACTTTTTTTAGCGGAAAATTTTGTTTTTCGGAAAATTAGGGAGGAATCAGACAGGTGTATTGAAAACTGAGGAAATACTCTAGAGTCAAGATATTTTACAATTGCAAACAGAAAGATCTTCGGAATGAATCAGATTTGTTCGAAAATTTAGGTGAAAATCTTTGGAAAAAATATTTTTAGGGAAAATACTCAAAACAGACAAAATTTGACGATTTTGTGAGATTTTTTGGGCGAAAGTGTTTTCAATTAACACATTGCACGTATTTTCACTGAATTCAACCTAAAGTTTAAAGTAAAAACCAGTAAATCGCTGGAAAATTGAAGAAAAAAAGAATTTTCCTAAAAGTCGATAGCGAGAAAAACAAATTTTGAACCTCGCGCTTCAAATGTTACTCAATGGGGCGCACTTTCACCAAGATTTGTTTTTGATTTTTACGCGCCAAAATGTATTTTCCCGCTTTGTTTTTCACCAATTTCAGCTGTTTCTCATCAAAATTTTCGACTTTTGTCTGTGAAAACTGGTAGAGAAGTTACAAAACTACCCTTTAATGCAAAAAATTAAAAATTGGGCGCCAAAATCATGTTGACTTTCTTGTTTTCCGATTTTCTTTCAAAATCTCAATACTTGCAATAGGATTCAGTGGAGCGTGCTTGCTGGGCATTGCGTAGTGGAGTTTTTCTGTATGATTCGTATTTCTCAACTGATAAACGCGTTTGTTAAGCGAGAAATAATGTTTCTTGTCAGACATGGCCTCCAAAAGAGCCGGTGGAAGCTCGTTTCAACCAGAGGTGAAGCGAAAACGCGAAAGTGATGAGTTCGAGCAGCTCTATGTGGTGGGTTTTTTTTTATTTTCTTGATATTTGTCATCAATGTAATGATTTACAGCCAAAGTTCGAGAAAGAGTTGCCAGCTACGCCAGTGATCGACAAGACGGGATGGGCGAGACCAGCTGTCGACAAGCAACTCGGAATCTCCAAAAACATCGCTTGCCAAGTAGGAATTCTTTCCAAATCTTTGTAGTTCTATATCTCACTACAGGTTCTCGAAGTGGAGACATATCATGTCGAAGGATCGGCTACTACTTACGACAGAACCAACGTGAAGCTCTACGGAGTCACCAAAGCAGGAAACTCGATTTGCGTCATCGTCACCGACTACTTTCCTCACTTCTACTTTCAGGTATGCCTTTCGTTAATGTTTCTGTCCTTAACATTTTCCTTTCAGGCTCCGAATGGTTTTGGAGTCGAGCACATCGGATTTGCCCAGTCCGCTATATGCGATGCTGTCGCCTCCGCCAAACGACGTGGGGGAAGCGGACAGTCACAACTGCCAGGAAAAGTCGTCGACAACTTGGTTCATGTGGAACTGGTTCGTGGAGAGAATCTTTACTACTACCGAGGCGCTGACACTAAAGTTCCCTTCGTCAAAGTCACTGGATCAACTGAAGCTCTTCACAAAGCACGCATGGAACTCAAAAGTGGTGTGAATCTGATGGGAAAGGGACCTATGAACGTTGGAAATCTCTACGAATCAAACATCAACGCTGTTGTCATGTTTCTCGCGAAGACCGGAATCGTCGGATGTGGATGGATTGAGGTGAGAAACCTGCTAAAAAGCTGAAAACGATTCGGACTTTCAGATCCCAGCCGGCAAATGCGAGATTCTCTCCAACGCAGAAAAGTCGTCCAGATGCCAAATCGAAGTCACTGTCCCTGTCAAGAATCTAATCGTCCACGAAAGCGATGGAGAATTCGCTGGAATCGCTCCTATAAGAACCCTTTCGTTCGATATTGAGTGCATTGGAAGACGCGGAGTGTTCCCGGAAGCCACGAAAGATCCCATTATCCAAATTGCGAATCTCGTCAAGATCGAGGGAGAGTCAGAGCCGTTCGTTCGTAACTGTTTCGTCCTTGGTACCTGTGCTCAAGTCGTCGGCTCCGATATCATCCAATGTGTCAACGAGAAGGTTTTACTGGAGAAGTGGGCAGAGTTCGTGCGTGAAGTCGATCCGGATATCATCACTGGTTACAATATCCTCAACTTTGATCTCCCGTACATTCTGGATCGTGCCAAGACTCTGTCTCTTCCTCAAGTTTCTCATTTGGGACGCCAGAAAGACAAGGGATCCGTCGTTAGAGATGCTGCGATCTCCTCGAAGCAAATGGGCAGCAGAGTGAACAAGAGCATCGACATCCACGGAAGAATCATCTTCGACGTCCTGCAAGTCGTGCTTCGTGACTACAAACTCAGAAGTTACACCCTGAACAGTGTTTCTTATCAGTTTCTCTCCGAACAGAAAGAAGACGTCGAGCACAATATCATCCCGGATTTGCAGAGAGGAGACGAACAGACAAGACGGCGTCTGGCGCAGTACTGTTTGAAGGATGCCCTGCTCCCTCTCCGCCTTCTTGATAAGTTGATGTCCATTATCAACTACATTGAGATGGCGAGAGTCACTGGAGTCCCGATGAACTTCCTACTTACCAAGGGACAACAGATCAAGGTAAACTCTTCTGTTTGTAATTATCTGTTGATTTTCAATACTTCAGATTCTCTCCATGATGCTCCGTAGATGCAAGCAGAACAACTTCTTCCTTCCTGTCATCGAAGTGAACGCTGGAGACGGAGAAGGATATGAAGGTGCCACTGTCATCGATCCGATTCGTGGATTCTACAACGAGCCCATCGCCACTCTGGATTTCGCTTCACTGTATCCATCCATCATGATTGCTCACAACCTCTGCTACACCACACTTCTGAAAGCACCCCAAGGAGTCGAGAATGAGGACTACATCCGCACGCCATCCGGTCAGTTCTTCGCTACGAAAAGTCAACGAAGAGGACTTCTGCCTGAGATCCTGGAAGATCTTCTAGCTGCCAGAAAGCGTGCAAAGAACGATATGAAGAATGAGAAAGACGAGTTCAAGCGAATGGTGTATAACGGAAGACAGTTGGCTTTGAAGATCTCTGCCAACTCAGTGTATGGATTCACTGGAGCCACCGTTGGAAAGTTGCCGTGTCTGGAAATCTCGCAATCGGTCACTGCATTCGGAAGGAAGATGATCGACATGACAAAGTCGGAAGTGGAGCGAATCTACAAGAAGGGTGCCCTCGATGGAAAGTGTCCTGCTGATGCGAAAGTTATCTATGGAGATACTGACTCTGTGATGGTCAAGTTCGGTGTAGAGACTGTCGCCCAGGCCATGGAGATTGGACTCATCGCAGCCCAAGAAGTCAGCAAGATCTTCACTCCGCCGATCAAATTGGAGTTCGAGAAGGTCTATTTCCCCTACCTGCTCATCAACAAGAAACGATACGCTGGTCTCTACTTCACGAAACCGGAAGTTCACGACAAGATGGACTGCAAGGGACTGGAAACTGTGAGAAGAGACAACTGTCCGCTGGTTGCCAAGGTTCTGGGAGTCTGTCTCGAGAAGTTACTCATCGAGAGAGATCAACAGTCTGCTCTTGAATTTGCGAAGAGGACCATCAGTGATCTTCTGTGCAATAAGATTGATATCTCACTACTAATCATCAGTAAGGAGTTGACAAAATCTGGAGATGTAAGTTGTTTTCTGCATTTTTCTGATAACTGAATTTGATCTTTGTAGAAGTACCAAGCGAGACAAGCTCACGTGGAACTGGCCGCCCGAATGAAGAAGAGAGACGCCGGAAGTGCTCCCCGACTCGGCGATCGTGTCCCGTACGTCTTCATCGCTGCCGCCAAGAATGTTCCTGCTTACGAGAAAGCTGAAGATCCGACATTCGTGCTTCAAAACAATATCCCACTCGACACCAAACACTACCTGACTAACCAACTCGCAAAGCCGCTTGCCAGAATCTTCGAACCGATTCTTGGTGATCGAGCGGAGAAGATTCTTGTGGAAGGAGAGCACACAAGAGTGCGAACTGTTGTGCAGAGCAAGGTCGGTGGGCTGGCAGCATTCACGAAGAAGTCGGCAACGTGTCTCGGATGCAAGAGTGTTCTGCCCAAGATGGAGTCGGAGAACGCCGTCTGCAAACATTGTGAACCGAAGCTTCCGGAGATTTATTCATCTAGGTAAGTTCCTTCGGCTGGATGCGATGAACTCAACGAGTCCATTTCCAGACTAACAACAATGCACGAACTCGAGAACCACTTTGGCCGTCTGTGGACCGAATGCCAGAACTGTGCAAAGACGATGCAAGACAAAGTGAATTGCTCGGCTCGAGACTGTCCCATCTACTACATGCGAGAGAAAGTGCGAAACGAGTTGACAGAAGCCAATGCCGTCATTGAACGTTTCGGCGAACCGTGCTTCAATGCTCCCATGAAATAACCTTATACTCGGTTCAATGTTCCCCTGTGAATGATTCTCTTACTATCAATCTCACTTTTTTTCCAAATACTGGTTGTAATCATTGTTTTACGTAAACTTTTCTTGCATTCACTCGTGTTTCTTTTCGATTTTCGGGTTGTCAACCCTTTAGATGCATCTTTCGCTTCACATTCAATTTCGGGAATGCACATGTTCCGATTCAGATGATAATACGAAAAGCAGTGTACTTCTTACTGCTCATCTGGGCAGTTCGACCAGAAGAGGAGGAGGAGCCGAACACGAAGTTCACTGCAGAAGTCATCGAACGATATCGGGAGAAAGTGCGGAGGATGTTCTACCACGCCTACGATGGATACCTCAATCACGCGTTCCCTCTCGACGAGTTGAAGCCAATCACATGCGTCGGACAAGACACGTGGGGATCATTCTCTTTATCGCTGATCGACGCACTCAGCACTCTTCTGGTGATGGGCAACACGACGGAGTTTCGAAGAGCAGTGGAGCTGGTGCTGGAGAATGTGCGAGACGATGCCAATGTGAATGTTTCGGTGTTCGAAACGAACATTCGAGTCGTCGGAGGACTCATCTCGGCCCATATGCTCGCAGGAAGACATAAAGGTTAGAGAAATCGCATTGTATCAGCCGAACTTTAACAACTGTATCTCATCTCAAGCCTGGCTTCGCCGGCTTGCGCCGTCATTCATCAAGATCTTCCAGAGTTCCGTCAGCAAATAGACAGCTACAAAAATATTTTTGACTCCTTCCTTATTTATAAAAAAACGCTCCTGGTCTTAAAGGACGGGTCGATTTGAAGTTATCGAGTCAACTTCCGCCTAGAAGAAACCGGAGTATTT
The DNA here is from genome assembly GCA_900883565.2 of Caenorhabditis panamensis. NCBI lineage: Eukaryota > Metazoa > Nematoda > Chromadorea > Rhabditida > Rhabditidae > Caenorhabditis > Caenorhabditis panamensis. The sequence continues at coordinate 220,107 of LR537990.1, forward strand.
CTTATTTTATCAGTTGTGCTTCTTGGCCCGTTTTTCCAATGAAGGAAAAAACGGTTGATCCCTTTCGCCACGAAGAGGCGAAGCACGTGAAAGGGGATGGTTTTGTTTTACGTCCAACCACGGACGGGTGAGCTCCTCAATAATAGGATAGTGGATACTCGGGGAATTTCGGTTTGAGTTCCTCAATAATAAGATAGTGGATACTCGGGGAATTTCGGTTTGAGTTCCTCAATAATAGGATAGTGGATACTCGGGGAATT
>LR537990.1:220935-263830 GCA_900883565.2 Caenorhabditis panamensis
GGGGAATTTCGGTTTGAGTTCCTCAATAATAGGATAGTGGATACTCGGGGAGTTTCGGTTTGAGTTCCCCAATAATAGGATAGTGGATACTCGGGGAATTTCGGTTTGAGTTCCTCAATAATAGGATAGTGGATACTCGGGGAATTTCGGTCAGCCTCTACCGGGTTCGGAAGACGACTGACGATGAATGATCGATTCCAGAGACCCCTGTAGTATTGGGGCGGAGTCGAGTTTGGGCAGCGTACGTGAATATATTTACCGAAAATCGATATCTAATGACCTTTACGATCTTATCTCGTGGGAAAATCTATTAGTAGTTTACGACCGTTTTGTCAATACCACCAATAAAAGACCCATGTGTCGGTGTCGGAGCAATGTGTCGGTTATGGGATAAAAGAACACCTGACAGTAATAAAAGGAAGTACGGACGGACACAAAGATATATACACAGACAGACAAATAAACAGACTCCACAGGAATGTTGTTTAATAAGAATGATTACAGATATCGTCGCCTCCTGGGACGACTGGCCATGTGACGGACCACTTCTACAACTTGCTGTCAAGATGGCCGATCGTCTGATGCCTGCTTTCAACACGGACACCGGAATGCCATATGGAACTGTAAACCTGAAATACGGAGTGCACAAAGATGAAACGCCGATCACTTGCACAGCTGGAGTAGGAACTTTTGTCATCGGTGAGGAAACCTCTTTTCTTTTCAATGATCTCCCAGAGTCTCCGTTTCAGAATTTGGCACTCTCTCACGACTAACTGGTGATGACAAGTACGAGAAAGTGGCTCTGAAGGCATTGGATGCTCTGTGGGCAACTCGATCTCCGATCGGTCTCGTTGGAAATCACATCAATGTGCAAACGGGACAGTGGACTGCGACAGATTCTGGAATCGGAGCTGGTGTTGACAGCTACTTCGAATATCTGGCAAAAGGAGCGTATCTGTTCAGAAGACCGAGTTTGATGAAACAGTTCCACGAGTATGCAACATCCATCAATAGACACGTGAGAAGAGACGACTGGTTCATGTGGGTGTCTATGACAAAAGGAACTGTCTCGCTCCCGATATTCCAGTCCTTGGAAGCTTTCTGGCCGGGAACTCTCTCGATGGTTGGCGATGTTCGAGATGCTTCTAGGATCATGCTGACCTACTCGGAAGTCATCCGAAAATACGGATTTCCTCCGGAGTTCTACAACATTCATAATGAAGAACCTGTCGATAAGCGAGCCGCATTCCCGTTGAGACCAGAGATGGTGGAGTCACTGATGTATCTGTACAGAGCCACCAAAGACGATATGTTCCTGGAACTCGGTGCAGAGATGGTTGATGCGATTGAGGCATCAGCAAAGACAAAGTGCGGGTATGCCACGATCAACAACGTCAAGGATCACAGTATCGAGGATCGGATGGAGTCATTCTTCCTAGCAGAAACCACCAAGTACCTGTATCTGCTCTTCGATCCGGATAACTTCATTCATTCCCGAGGAGACAGTGCCCGAATCTTGACAAGCTCGAAAAACTTGACTTGTGTGATCTTCGGTGGTGGCTACATTTTCAACACGGAAGCTCATCCGGTCGATCCAGGAATGCTGGATTGCTGTAGTATCCAGGCGAAGAGGGAGCAAGACGTTGGAGAGAAGGAATCAATGGACAATGGAGATCACCACGAGCAACGAGAATTGACGGAGAATGGTGGAGAGAAGTACTACGAGAATCAGTATGGAAATGAGAAGGATCTGATTGAATATGAAGTAGATGAAGAGATGAAACAGGAAGCGGAGAAGAAGAAGGCAGAGTTGGAGGAACAACGGAGGAAGGAAGAGACGAAGAAAGCGATGGATAAGGTGCGGGCGGTGCTGTTGAAGGCGCATCAGAAGGATGATGAGAAGCAACGACTCGGGGAGACGTCGGATACTGCCAGGCAGCTGATGAATCAGTTGTTGAAGGCTTATCCGAATCACACAACCGATTTGAACACGTTGAATCGAGAAGCAATGATTGAAATGTCGGAGCAACAGCATCTGGAGGAGATTCGAGAGATCGTTCGGGAGATGCCGATTCCTGACGCTTTCTGCGAAGATTGCTGCTTCCCGTTGCACGAGATAGTTGAATCGGTGACTCTGCGAGTTCTGATGGCAGATCTCTACGAGTTCCATTTGTATCCTGCGAGAGAAGTGAGTTTTTATTTTGTTAACAGATAAGTGTCCTATTTCCAGGTCCGATTTCACTATGGTCCAGTGTGTTGGGTTGCAGACACTCCACGAATCGAGGATGACTACAAGAACGTGCCTCCAAATGCGAACTGGGAAAGCCATCACTTTGACAACGAAGTGCAGAGTGATTTGGTTGGACATGACATCGAAGAGATTCGAAAGTTCGGATTCAAGACTCTCCTGGCTCCCGGACTCAAAACTCTGGATCTGCTGACAGGTGGAGCGAACGTTGGTCTGAAACGCAATACGTCTTGGTACTACCGGACGGGAAACTAAATGTGTTTAGCTATTTTATCATATGTTATTTTAAATACTTGCCAAATTTTCTGCAACTTGCTAGTCTCTTTTGGTTTTGAATGTCTATTCAGTGTACACTCGGGTTGGTTGACTATTCTGCGATATGTTTTTGTTTTCTTGTGTCAGGTTGTTTTATGTAGTTAATTGAATAATAAACAGGTTCTAAATTGCTCTGATTGCCCGTTTTCTTTCATTGTTTCGCTTAATTCTCTGGTTTCACACCCGAATCATGCTTCTGTCTTTATCTTTCTCTCGTTGATGCACTTTCATCAAAAGCTCCTCTTTCAGTATGATCCCACTACGATGCTGTCGAAGGATTCTCTCTACATCGGCGTACACAGTCAGAACACACACTTGTGATGAGCTTAACATTTCCAACAAAGGTATTCATTCTTTGAAACTCTGAAATCTATATTCCTTCTCGCAATCAGATCAGAAAGTCAGTGTGATGGGCTGGCTGTCCCACAAACGAATGGATCGATTCTTCGTGCTTCGCGACGCTTACGGCTCAGTTCAAGCGAAGATTCCCGAGAACTCGCAGCTAAGAAGTTTGCTCAAGGAAACACCGTATGAATCGGTGGTTCGGGTCGATGGAGTCGTTGTGGATCGAGGAGAGAACACGAATAAGAAGATGAGGACAGGAGATATTGAGGTAAGCATCGAACACAAACAACTTTCCAAATAAGCTATCGTCTCTTTGTTCAGATTGACGTCGAGAAACTCACAGTATTGAATCGAGCAGTACCGGACATTCCTATGCTCCCAGACGCCAATGCCACGGAGAAAACACGACTGAAGTACAGATACATCGACTTGAGATCCGACAAGCTCCAGAAAGCTCTCCGACTTCGCTCCGAGTTCGTTCACAACCTTCGGAAGTTCCTTGTGGAGAAGAGTGGATTCGTCGACGTAGAAACTCCGACTCTGTTCAGAAGGACTCCTGGCGGAGCTACCGAGTTCGTGGTGCCAGCTCCTCCGCCAAACCAGGGACTCGCTTATTCCTTACCACAAAGTCCTCAACAATTCAAACAGCTTCTGATGGTTGGAGGTATCGACCGGTATTTCCAGGTATCCTAAAAGTGAAAGAACACATTAGAGGTACTCATTTCTCAGATCGCTCGTTGCTACAGAGACGAAGGTTCGAAGGGAGATCGTCAACCGGAGTTCACTCAAGTCGACGTGGAAATGTCGTTTACAACCCAAGACGGAGTCATGCAACTCATCGAAGACATGATTCTCTCTGCGTGGCCAGCATCTCTGAATCACATCAAACCAAAGTCGCCATTCCCTCGGATACCGTACTGCGATGCGATGAGGCTTTATGGCATCGACAAACCGGATATGCGAGTGCCGTGGAAGATTGAAGACGTTGAATGTGGAATCTTCGATTTCCTGAAAAAGAGTGACGAGAAGAACTGGAAAGCAAGGGTGTTGGTGTGTCGGGGAGCTGCGAGCACGTCGATTTCTAATAATACGAGAGAAGAGTGGAAGCGATTGATCCAGATGAACGAGAACGGACGGAACTTCGCAGTTTGCCAACCGTCGCAGAAGAAGTGGTTCAAGAATGTCGAGAATCAGGCAATCGCGGAGAAGTTTGGATTAACAGAGGAAGACGTTCTAGTGGTATCCTGGGGAGATTCAGAGGGAGTCAATTGGACGTTAGGTACGTTTTTTAGTGTTCAGACTTGCAACTTACTCTCCAATTTTCCAGGCCAACTTCGAAACTACGTCGCAGAAGTGTGTGGCATCCGATCGAAATCCGAAGTAACTGCCCACTGGGTTGTCGACTTTCCGCTCTTCTCTGTGGAAGAAGGAAAACTGATGTCTACACATCATCCATTCACTGCTCCAGTAGCCGAAGACGTTCACCTTCTGAATCAAAACGATCAAGAACAACTGCTTCAAATCACCGGACAACACTACGATCTGGTTATCAATGGAGTGGAGATGGGCGGTGGATCGATTCGAATTGAAAATGCCGAGATGCAGCAACATGTTCTAGACATTCTTGGAGAGCCCACGGAGGAAATGAACCATCTTCTGAATGCCTTGTCCCATGGAGCACCGCCTCACGGAGGATTTGCACTTGGACTTGACCGATTCGTGGCTCTTCTGACTTCCGAAGGCAATCCACTGACGCCAGTCAGAGATGTTATTGCATTCCCGAAGACGAAGAATGGAAAGGATCTGATGAGTGATGCACCGGCGCCGTTGTCTAGTGAACAACTCAATAGGTTTGTGTCCTGAAATCTTACTGACACAATCATCTTGGTTTCAGGTACGGCATCAAATTTCCATCCCCATCGTCATCGAGCTGAGAAGAATAATATTTAGCATTGTTGTTGTTTTTATTTGTTATTAGGCAATTTATAGAGTGAATATTATTAGGTAGCAGTTGCAGAATCTCTGACAGCTACAGTAAATCGACTACATGCTTATCAGAACGTCGACCACAGACTATCCTGGTCGTGCGACGTCACCGCGCTTCGGGCTTCCTCCACGAGACACCGTTCACTGATCAAAATGTTTCAGAAGAGAGTAGTATGTGCGACTTCATGTGCAAAGCACGATGAGAAGGAATCGGGCTAGAGAGAGAGAGAGAGAAAGTTCATCGGTGATAGATCAAGTTGTCTTCGACGAAGAAGGGAAGAAGTCTTCGGAAGTGTGACGTAGACAGTTTAGGTTTCAGGCTGTGTTTTGGGATAGTACAAAACAAACGATGCTTCCTGCATTTCCTGGTTCTCTTCGGCAATTGACAACATTGAAGTGCGTTTCAGAAGACCTCAAAGAACTTTTCCGTTCTCGCCATTAGCCTAATCCTTCTGTTCCGTCGTCATCACTCGTCACCGAAAGCAAAAAACATGCACTCTTCATTGAGCTGTGTACATATTTCACATGTTCATAACCAGTTACTCCCACCAACCTCATCGTAACAATCAAACTACAGTAACGCAGAAAACAACCCGACGTCGCCTCCACCACCATCAGTATCATCTTTGTAGTGTAACACCCGAAATGACCAGCATCTCATCGGTGGTCAAAAGAGAAGCAAAACGGGTGACGACGCGTCGTTGAGGGTAAAATTTGACCGCGGCGCCAACTGGGAGAGAGATTATTCCGATCATCACGCACGGGCGTTTCACGAGATGTGGGCGGAGTCTAGGGGGCATACGGTTTGGGAGGGGATGAAGTACACCAAGGAAACAAGGCTTATATTTAGCAGGCTCATCCAGCAAAGGATCAGGTGCGAAGTTTTGACAACACAGTTCTGCCCCGCCTCGATCATACTTCGTGTTTACCAAAACCCTCCCTCTCGATGGCATCCCATATAACGTTGTCTAGTCTCGACAAAGCAGTCAGTTACAGATGAAGATGAACCCCGTCAAGAATCGGTTCCGCTACCTCGTCGTGTTCCTCGGTCTCGCATGCTTGACTTCGATCCTTTCCAACTATATCATCATCAACTTTACCTTTATTTGCATGAAAGATGATCCAACTGGCATTGAAACTACTGAGAATGGAGTGAGTTATAGAGTCTTCGATTCATCGTTATTATCTTCTTCTAGACCACATACAACCGATACGACTATTCGGTAGCAGAGAAGAGTGCAATTGTCTGGGCAGTCGCAGTTGGAACCATCCTCGGAACTGGTCCAATCAACTATTCCTATGTTCGTTATGGAGCCCGAATCCCCTTCTTCATCGCCGGAATGGTTTCCGCCATTGCTACAGTTCTGACTCCTTTCGGTGCCTACCTCGGGCTACCGTACCTCCTGGCTCTCCGCTTCGCTCAGGGACTCGCCTACTCCGCAGACTTCGCAGCAATTGGAATCGTCTGTGTTCGCTGGGCTCCACTGGCCCAGACAGGCCTGTTTATCTCGATTCTGACGAGTTTCAGTCCTGCGGCCACTGTGATGACAAACGCCGCATCGGGCTGGGTAAGCAGGCGGATTAGAGGGTTTCTGTCCAACAACACACGAGATTTCAGTTGTGTAAGTCGGAATATGGCTGGCAATCGGCGTTCTATGCGCACGCAGCCATCGGGTTCCTGATTTTTGTTGCCTGGCTCTACTTCTACAATGACGATCCGCAGTTCAGCAAGAAAGTATCTGCAAAGGAGCTCACCACAATTCAGAAAGACAAGACACAAGCACACATCGAACGGGACTCATTTGTTCCGTATTGGGAGATTTGCAAGAATCGTGTGATTCTGACAGTCTGGGTCAACTCATTCTTCGAGATGACCACTCTAATCCTACTCCTGACCTACTCTCCCATCTACTTCCGCAAAGTCCTCGACTTCAGTGTCATCGAGACAGGAATGCTCATCTCCCTGTCTGCCGTTGCCCACATGCCTGCCAAACTCATCTCGGGCTGGCTCTCAGATCGTCAGTTTCTCTCCGAACGCATCCGAATGTGGTTCTTCAACACCTCATCCGTCGGATTGGCTGGTTTCATGTGTGTCACTCTAGCCTACATCCCAGTGACATGGAAATACACTAGCGTAGTGATGTTCAGTATTGTTTATACGCTGATGGGAACGAATTGCGGAGGATTCTACAAATGCGGAACTTTCGCAGCTCGGTAATTGAGTTGAGAACTTCAATCCTACAATCATCTCCTTTTCAGCCAATACGCCCACTTCGTCCTCGCCATGATCCAATTCATGAAGTGCATTGCCCTCTTCGCCGCCCCAGCCACCGTCGCCATCTTCGTCTCAGACGAATCTTCCCATACTCAATGGGGACACGTCTACATGCTCAACGGGTCTCTGATGTTCATCGCCAACATTCTCTTCTTCCCAATGGCTACCGATCAGCCACAGTCTTTCACATTTATCACAAGAAAAACTGTAGAAGAAGAGAAGAAGAAGCAGCAAACAGAGTGCTAATCAACATATCACATTCTTACATATCATTTCTACGGTTATGTACATAATGAATCCTTTCTCTTTCGGTAAAAGTTGTCATCACAGTTTATTGATGATACATGTAACATTCTTATGGCAATTCAAGTCAGTCAAAGCAATACACAAATTACAAATAAGATCCAGGATCCAAGCCCCATGGATTCGATTGTTCTCAAGACTCGGAAATGTAGAGTTCGTCTACATGGTACTCGTGATTGCGACGTCTTTCTCGGAAACGGGCGACATCCTTTCGAGTGATCACACCTCTCAGCTGAAAATAGACAATTATGATTAGCAAGTCAACGAAATAACATACGTGATTGTCATCATTCACCACGAATAGATACCGGAGTCCGAGTCCTCGAAAGAGTCGGAAGATGAATGGAAGAGATGTGTTGAGTGGAACACGATGTGGGTGAGGGTGCATGTAGGGCTCGATGTCCAACCAACACGACTCGTCATATGCAGTGAGTCCCAGTTCATCCAGTGACTTCATCTGATCATCGTCGTCTTGACACTCATAGAAATCAGTAGGGAGATTAGAAGTAGATCCCTCCTCCTCGAAGATCCTATTCTCGAGCAATTTGAACAGTTGTGATCTCAGAATGTATCCCTTGAGTCTACCGTAGTCAGGCAAGTTCTGCACTGGAGATTCTTCTATCCGATCGACGACTGGGAATCCGTGATGGAGAGTGGATCGGAGGATCTCAACGATTCGAGAGACACGCTCCCGTCGTTCAAGGGCGACAACGTCTTTTCGCATTACTCGACTGAAAATGAATGGATAGTTTGAAACAGTATCATGAATACAACTCACTCAGCTAGAATGTTTCTGCTCATCTTTGGCGGATTCCAACCAAGGATCGGAACTTCAGCCAAGTCAATATGCGAGTCGTAGAGTCCCTCGTTGAACATGTCACCAACCCATTTGGTAACCATCAAAACCAGCATGATAGGAAGACCGAATGTGATGTCTTTGGTGGCTTCCATGATGATGGCAGTAAGGGAGATGGTCATCCGAACAACACCTCCAAGTTGAGCAGCTGCTCCCGCCAACGCATACTTTCCGGGGTCAATTCCAGTAACTGATGGGAACAATCTCTCGACGAAGATTCCAAACAGACGACCCCATGCTGCTCCTGTGAGAATTGCTGGGATGAAGACTCCAGAAGGGACAGAGATTCCGAATGTCCAGAGAGTAAGCAGGAAGTACTCGATACCGAAGATTATCAGAGTCGTGACACCGAAGGAATCTGAAAAAAAACATTGGTAACGATTACACTGACTATCAAAACTCACTGATAGGACTATGAAACAGACTTTTGACACTTTCCTCGGGGTTCTGGAAGAAGAGACTGGCAACTGCCGAGTACTCTCCTTTCCGGCACCACATCTGATTGATCTGGGTAGAAGTTGCAGTTGGATTTGCTCCGATTGGCTGGCAGTCGTCGATGGTGAAAATGGTGAGAAAGGCAAGGAATCCGGAGACAGCAGCAACGAGAAGGCATTCGAAGAGTCTACCGATTTTACTGCACACGTACTTCTTTCGGAACTCAGTCAGTCTTGTGTTCATGTAGTTGAAAAGAGCACCAAGGCATCCACCAATGACACCGACGAGCAAGAACAGTGGGATCTCCCAGACGTTATAATCCTTGTTCTCGAAAATACCGAAGTTGGCAAGACCAGTCCAGGAAAGCCATCCACTTCGTCCGTTGAACCAACTCAGAATCCAGTTTACAGTGAAAGAGGAGATCATTGCAGAGAAGAACATTCGCCAAGTGAGATTCTGGTTCCAGAAACTGGCGCCTTCTTCCAAAGAGAACAAAACTCCTCCAATGGGTGCTCCAAAAGCAGCAGCAACTCCAGCGGCTGCTCCAGCAGACACAAAATCTCTCCGTTCCCGATCATTGCGGAACTCTTTGAAAACTCCAAAGTCAATTCCCAGAGAGTAACTCTTTCCCTGAGAGATCCCGGCGCCGACAGCAGCTCCCGAGTGAATCATAGGTCCTTCTTTTCCAGCACACAAGCCTCCTCCGACAGAACACGCAACTCCGATTGCCTTGGAAACAAGGGTTTTGAGACGAACCACTTCAGGAATGGCGATTCCATTCAGATAGCACTTAATCTGCGGGATACCCGATCCTCCAGAGATTGGAGCCACGTAGATGACGAGAATAGCGGCGATGGTGACGAGTACACAATTGTAGCCGATCCAAGCGATCATCACAGTCCACATGCAGCCGGCAGTGGTTCCACGTTGCTCTTCGCCACATTTTGAGATCACTGGAAGAATGTAAGCGTTTCTTTATAGGGGAAAAAGAACTTACAATACTTGAGAATCCAGTTGAATTTGATATCCTTACTGTAGTGCACCATAATATCGATGAATGCTGCGACAAGAGCAGTGAAGACTCCAATCAAGAAGCAAACAAGCCATCGGTTCCGAGAGATCCTCCAGAGGGTCATTTGATGAGAATCTTTATATTCTGCGTCGCGGTACAACCTGTTCTCCGAAACTTCATAGTTCAGACTCTCATATCTCGCAGACAGTGCTTCGTGACTGTCTGTTCTAGAGGAGTCCGTGAACTGTCTCGAGAACATCATCTCATCCTCCTGTCGTCTTCTCCTCCGAGCACTCTGCTCCAAATTCGGATTCGACATCACCCTTTCCAGTCCAGCGACTGGATCTTCGTTCGGGTCTATGCTGAAGAGTAGTCTAATCGGCATTAGCAAATCTGTTCTTTGTGTTCTTACCTGTTTGAAGACGTCCGAACCCTGCCACGCGTTGTCATCTGGAAACAAATCGATTGTTTTCTGTTCCCAAAGCAAATAACTTTATCAAAGTAAGTTAAGCACGATTAAAACGATTCGGGTTAAAACAGAACATGTTTATTGTTCTTCATAAGTTATTATGAGCGACAGAAGTTTATTATCAGAGTGGAGGGTAGGATAAAGTTGATAGAAGGTATGAAATTTTCATACCTCCTATCATAATGAAAAGATGATTGAAAAGTGGAAAAGTTCAGTGTCATTAAAGTGTTTTCAGAGGAACGATATACAGTTCTGAGTATCCTTGACGTGACAAGTATCAGGTTTAGAAGGCACGGAATCCACGACCGCGAGTGGAGACGACACGCTCGGTGACGTATTGGACTGGCTGGTATCGAACTGGCTGGACCTGGAAGAAAATAGGGTTATCAAGGAGAAGAAAAAAATCTTTGGATTATTTACCTGCTGTTGAACGACTCTTCTCTGTGGTGGTGGTCTAGCCTGGACGTATCGAACATTTCCTTGCTGTTGTCTCTGGCCCTGTTGCTGTCTCTGACCCTGATTTTGTCTGCGGAACTGTTGTGGCTGAACCACTTGAACTCTCTGCACAACTTGCTCGTACTGAAAACCAACTTGTTTCCTCGAAACTTCTAGCCAATAATACCTGTGGGACGCGTCTTGGTTGCTGAACGACTTGACGACGGATGACAGTCGGGGCGTTGTTACGGATGTTGTTGTTGTTCGGGTTGCGGAAACGTCTTCCCTGTCCCTGTCCCTGCTGGACGACAACGACACGTTGCTGTTGTTGTGGCTGACGGTTGCGACGGGCTTGTGGTGGCGGTCCTCGACGGATCACTTGATGCTCGACTGGTGGAGCAGTGATGACTTGACGGACGATGTGCACCGGAGCCGGTTGAACAACTTGTCTCACGACCTGAGGTCTCTGGACGATGGTTCTGACTTGCTGGCCTCCACGAACAGCAGCGATGTTCCTTCGAGTGGCGAGATTCCTTCTAGCAGCGAGAGTAGATGCAGCAACACCCTGAAACCAATTAGCTCACCTCCAGTCAACAACAGAGAACTCGATGCGAGAGCATACACACGCCGACTGAAGTTGGTGTCCTGTCTCCAGAACTGTTCCTGTTTTTCCTGGCTTTCTATCGGGTTTTCAATAGTGGCGAACTATTCATCGCGATTTTCAATGAGGCTCATCTTCAGAGTGCTCACGCGACACGAGAGGCTCCGGCAGCCTCTCGACCCGATTTATAGCCGTTCTCAGTCAAAGTCTGACTGGGGTTTCTCTCAATTCAGGGGATCGAAGTGGAAATTTGTAAGTCACGCAGGAACTTGCATCGGCTCACACACAGATTTCAGGATGCTAAGAAGAAGGGAAAAACGTACTCCTCGTTTGCGAACGACTTGAGCGCTCGTGATGTTCGTTCTCTTGCGAAGGGCGTTCTGAAAATTCTTCGGGTAAAGAGACGTTTCAAAGATTCGAAAGTTTACCTTGACGAGCTTGTTGACTAGTTTTTTGGTGGCCACAGTGCTCAGTCCAGCTGCAGCAACTTGACGGGCACCAATCTTACGCCCTTGCGCGGCGGCGGCTCTCTGAGCTCCAGCTCGAAGAGCGATCGCTTTGGATCTCTTCAACACCTTACTCGCCAACACTACACGAGCGTTCTTGGCCGGTGGACCTCTACGAGCTCCAGCTCCAGCACGAACTCCTTTCCCTCCAGCAGCACGTCCCTGAAAAGAAAACAGTACAAATCAATACTCGGAAAAACACAAGTTACCTTATTCCCAACGTTCTTGTTGTTGCTGGGTCCTGGCTTTGAGCCCTTGGCGTTGTCCTTCTTAGCATTGTTATTCTGGTTACCCTTCTTCATCTTGATGATATCATCGAGCGACATGTTGATTTTGTCAGCCATTTTTCTTGGACAGAAAGAATCGAGCGAATAGAAATTCACTGTAAGGAAAATGTGGTTGGAAGCGAACGAATGGAGGGGGGACAGTGTAAAAAAGACACAATGGAGAACGAGGGGGAAGGACGCTCGTTGTGGCAGTGTACGAGTAGCGGTCGCGTTGCGGCTTTTGATCGATAACGTGCCGATGTGAGTCATATGATGGAAAGGGGGAGGAAGGGATGAAAAAATGATTGTGTACGGGAATATATGAAAGGAAACATTGGTACGATGAAGGAGGAATCTGTTTGATAGGGGAACAAGTGATTTATACTTATCAGAGCAGAGAAAATGAGTTGAGACTGGTTCTGCGAGGGATTGGAGCACTGCGCAGGGCAGCTGCTCATTTCTGTTTGATTAGTGGGTAAGAACCACTCAGTATACATCACAGCTGACAGTAGAGTGAGGTAGAACGAGGTGGAATTCATATTGAGACTATGGAAATCAAAAACGGATTGCGAAACACTTTAGTCACATGACTTCTGATTGATCATTTCAGATGGGTGTTCGGAGATTCAGACGTTCGAGACTGTCAGAAAGACAACTGAAGTCACAGACAGATCAGTATTGAAAACATCACACAAAAAAAGAATATTCAGGGGTGTTTGCAGAGGATTGAATACCGTAACCAATTCATTTATATTTCGCGAAGACGCTGTGAGTGACTAGAAGAACAAATAAACAAAAGGAATGGAAGAAGCGATAATCAAAACAAAAAGTGCAGTGATAAACAAATTCCTGGCCATTGACTCCTGTCTGTCGAGGATCTTGGATATCTGAGAGTATGGAACTCGAGAAAACGTTGTAAGGAGTTGGGGAGGTGGGTGGAATCGATGGATGAATGTTTTGAAGCGGAATTCGAGGAAGTGGAGCCACCCGGTCTTTTGGTTCCCATTGTAGACAATGGTTTCTAACTGAAACACACATTTGGAGCCTTTCATCTCGGAGATCCCACCTGTTGATGCGCCTTCCATGCCATCTCATTCATAGCGTTTGAGTCTTCAGTGCGGATCTCCGAGTACTCTCTGACACTTTCCACCAGGTTTCCGTGTTCTTCCAACATCTCCTGCAGCACCAAACAGTCCTCGAATCCACAATTGACACCTTGTCCGCTGAACGGAACCATCGCATGCGCCGCATCGCCCATCAACAGCAATTTGTCGAAGAAGGCGTGTTGGGAACATCGGACACTGATGATTGCCTGCGGTTTGTTACGGTTGAATGACTCGTAGATGTGTTTTCTGTCAAGCTAGAAATAATGATTAGCAGAAATCCAGAGTACTCACTCTCCAAGAATGTCGAGCAGTACAGGGAAAGTGTTCTTGAAGAAACGAACAGCAGCTTCGGGATCGTAGAGGTTCTTCTCAAACTCTTCAAACTTTGCGAAGAGTGAAACTGTCAGCGCGTCGTCTCTGTTGACCAGTGCCACAATGATGAATCCGTTCTTGATCCACGTGTTGTGTACTCCCAATTCCAAATCGCATTTTGAGCTCAGATTCATGCTCAGATCCATGTATCCAAAACCAATGTATCGCTGTTGGAAATCGAATCTGGGAACTTTCAACAAGCTTCTGCGAATCGAGGAATGTGCTCCATCGCACGCCAAGATCAGGTCGCCATCCAGAGAAATCTCTCCTTCCGGAGACTCGACAATCAGTTTCTTGGTGTTCATGTCGAATCGAACAGCTTTCCATCCGAAGTGATACCTGACAATCAACGCTATGGGTTCCAATTGCAGAAGTATTAACTTACTTCACGTTGCGGTACTTCTCTGCTTCACTGATGAGAATGTCGCTCAGTTTCTTACGACCAACTGTCAACACGAACTGGAAACAAACAATCTTCCTTTTTCCAAAGCAATTCAACTCACATCTCCTTTATTCAACACTGGAAGTTTCTCCACGCGTCCTTCCCCGTCTTCCATACACAATTTCTGCTTCTCCACTGGCACTCCCACTGCAATCACCCTCTCCTTCAACTCCTTCCCGACTCTTTCCAGTGTCTCCATCGCTCGATGTCCCAATGCCAAGTTGATGCTCTTTCCTGTCTCCTGCTCCTTTCCACGTGGATCCGGTCGTGACTCGAAGACCCGCACACTCCATCCCTTCTGCGCGAAAAGACACGCGTTCACCGATCCGACGAGGCCACCTCCAGCGATCAAAATGGAAGGCATAGTAGAATGGGCGTTGAACGTAGTGAAGCTGGAGATCACTTTGCAACATCATCCTGTCTCGTGGATTTGTCACGTATAGATAAACTGATAAGGCGGTGGGAACACGTGACGTATGAAATCGGTTATAAAAAGACACAGGTCGTGTAATAAATATCGGAAGTAAACACTTTGTATAACATGATTTTTGAGGGATCATTTCAGATGGGTGTTTAGAGAATCAGACGTTCTAAACTAGCAGAAAGACAACTGAAGTCACAGACAGATCAGTACCAGGAACATTATACGAAAACGTAGCATATTGAGGGGTGTTTGCAGAATAATGAATATTATAGCCGATTCATTTATACCTCACGAAAACTCTGTGTGACTAGAAGAGCAAATAAACAAAAGGAAGGGAGAAAGCGATAATCAATACAAAAAGTGCAGTGATAAACAAATTCCTGGTCATTGATTCTTGCCTGTCGAGGATATCGGAGATTTGAGTGTATGGAACTCAAGAAAACGTCGTAAGAAGTTGGGGAGGTGGAAGAAATCGATGAATGAAGGTTTTGAAGTTGATCTCAAGGAAGTGGAGCCACCCGATCTTTTGATTCCCATTGTAGACCAAAGTTTTCCAACTGAAACATACATTTAGAGTCTTTCATCTCGGAGATCCCACCTGTTGATGCGCCTTCCATGCCATCTCATTCATAGCGTTTGTGTCTTCAGTGCGGATCTCCGAGTACTCTCTGACACTTTCCACCAGGTTTCCGTGTTCCTCCAACATCTCCTGCAGCACCAAACAGTCCTCGAATCCACAATTGACACCTTGTCCGCTGAACGGAACCATCGCATGCGCCGCATCACCCATCAACAGCAATTTGTCGAAGAAGGCGTGTTGGGAGCATCGGACACTGATGATTGCCTGCGGTTTGTTACGGTCGAATGACTCGTAGATGTGTTTTCTGTCAAGCGAGAAATTATGATTAGCAGAAATCCAGAGTACTCACTCTCCAAGGATGTCGAGCAGTACAGGGAAAGTGTTCTTGAAGAAACGAACAGCAGCTTCGGGATCGTAGAGGTTCTTCTCAAACTCTTCAAACTTTGCGAAGAGTGAAACTGTCAATGTGTCGTCTCTGTTGACCAGTGCCACAATGATGAATCCGTTCTTGATCCACGTGTTGTGTACTCCCAATTCCAAGTCGCATTTTGAGCTCAGATTCATGCTCAGATCCATGTATCCAAAACCAATGTATTGCTGTTGGAAACTGAATCTGGGAACGTTCAACAAGCTTCTGCGAATCGAGGAATGTGCTCCATCGCACGCCAAGATCAGGTCGCCATCCAGAGAAATCTCTCCTTCCGGAGACTCGACAATCAGTTTCTTGGTGTTCATGTCGAATCGAACAGCTTTCCATCCGAAGTGATACCTGACAATCAACGCTATGGGTTCCAATTGCAGAAGTATTCACTTACTTCACGTTGCGGTACTTCTCTGCTTCACTGATGAGAATGTCGCTCAGTTTCTTACGACCAACTGTCAACACGAACTGGAAACAAACAATCTTCCTTTTTTCAAAGCAATTCAACTCACATCTCCTTTATTCAACACTGGAAGTTTCTCCACGCGTCCTTCCCCGTCTTCCATACACAATTGCTGCTTCTCCACTGGCACACCCACTGCAATCACCCTCTCCTTTAACTCCTTCCCGACTCTTTCCAGTGTCTCCATCGCTCGATATCCCAAGTTGATACTCTTCACTGTCTCCTGCTCCTCTCCACGTGGATCCGATCGTGACTCGAAGACCCGCACACTCCATCCCTTCTGCGCGAAGAGACACGCGTTCACCGATCCGACGAGGCCACCTCCAGCGATCAAAATGGACGGCATAGTAGAGGAAATGGGCCGATTTCTGATGTAGACCACGTTTTCCAACTGAACACACTTTGTTAGAGCCTTACAACCTTCGGATCATACCTGTTCATGTGCCTTCCATTCCATCTCGTTAATTGCTTTTCTGTCTTTCTTGCGGGCTTTCGAGTACTCTTCAACACTTTTCACCAGCGTTCCGTGCCTTTCCAACATCTTCTGCAGCACTAGACAATTCTCGAATCCGTAATTCACACCTTTTTCGATAGAGGGAATCTTCCCATACGCCACATGCGCCGCGTTACTCATCAACAGCAATTTGCCGATGAAGGCGTGTTGGGAGAATTCGAAACCGATGATTTTCCGCGTATTGTTACGTGTGAATGACTCGGAGATGTGTTTTCTGCAAATCGATCAAGTAATGATGATTAGCAGCAATCCAGAGTACTCACTCTCCAAGAATGTCGAGCATCACAGGAAAAGTTTTTTTGAAGAAGCGAATAGCAGCTTTGGAATCATAGAGATTCTCAAACTTTTCATACTCTCCGAAGAGCGAGACTGTCAGTGTGGCGTCTTTGTTGACCAGTGCCGTAATGATGAACCGGTTCTTGGCCCACATGAGGTGTACTCCCTCTTCCAGATCACACCTCTTTCTCAGATTCGTGCTCAACTCTATGCGTCCATACACCATACATGGTTCTTGGTGAACAAATCTGTCAACTTTGAGCAAGTTTTCGTATATCATAGAAAGAGCTCCATCACACGCCACGATCAGGTCGCCATCCAGAGAAATCTCTCCTTCCGGAGACTCGACAATCAGTTTCCCGGTGTTCATGTCGAATCGGACAGCTTTCCATCCGAAGTGGTACCTGACAACCAACGACATGGGTTCCAATTTGCAAAAGTATTCACTTACTTCACGTTGCGGTACTTCTCTGCTTCACTGATGAGAATGTCGCTCAGTTTCTTACGACCAACTGTCAACACGAACTGGAAACAAACAATCTTCCTTTTTTCAAAGCAATTCAACTCACATCTCCTTTATTCAACACTGGAAGCTTCTCAACGCGTCCTTCCCCGTCTTCCATACACAATTTCTGCTTCTCCACTGGCACTCCCACTGCAATCACCCTCTCCTTCAACTCCTTCCCGACTCTTTCCAGTGTCTCCATCGCTCGATGTCCCAATGCCAAGTTGATGCTCTTTCCTGTCTCCTGCTCCTTTCCACGTGGATCCGGTCGTGACTCGAAGACCCGCACACTCCATCCCTTCTGCGCGAAAAGACACGCGTTCACCGATCCGACGAGGCCACCTCCAGCGATCAAAATAGACGGCATAGTAGAATGGGCGTTGAACGTAGTGAAACTGGAGATCACTTTGCAGCATCATCCTGCCCCGTGGATTTGTCACGTATAGATAAACTGGGGTAAGGCTGGGGGGGGGGGGACACGTGACGTATGAAATCGTTTATAAAAATAAAATTCACGTGGGGTCTGTTTATTTGTGTGTTTGTCAAAAACCACCTAAGCATGCTCAAACCAAGACTGGATGCCGGCGAAGCCGGGCAGACAGGCTTGTCGTTTATAAAAAGATACAGGCCGTGTAAGAGAAATCAGAAATATGTATTCAGAGAGGATGTGTTTGTTTGTCGATTGCAAGTGAACAACAGAGATTAAAGAATCATTATCTTTTTTATCTTTTCTAAGTATGTACCGTTGAGAATCTATCTTTTTACAAGTTCTGTCATAAAAAACTTAGAAACCCAGTTTCCCCCTGCTCGCATACACTCCAACTGCTGCTCCAATCAGTGCCAACGTCGATGTGGTAGTCAAGAGTCGGGAGAGTATCCTGTCTTGTCGCTTCCTCCTCTCCACAACTTCCGAGTAGGGTATCCGGGTGAATGTGACCATGGAGTACAACGGGATCCACGAGTTGGGGAAGATTCTGTTCATGAACGTGTCGAACTTCTTTCTCAGCTTGTAAGAGTTCTTGTTGACCAGATCCTTCAGCTCTTCATAGTTGTACATCGCCAAGTCATTGATGGTATGTGCATCTTCGACTCTTCTATCGGAATATGCTCTCACGGCCCCCGAAATATCATCTTGGAACTCTTCCAATGTTTCACTGAACACCAGACAGTCTTCAAATCCACAGTTCATTCCTTGACCGTAGAATGGAACCATTGCGTGAGCAGCATCTCCCATCAGAACCAAGTTGTCGAAGAATGAATGTGGGGAGCATTTCACGGATACCAGGGGCTGGGGCTTGACTCTGTTGAATGTTTCGGCAATGTGTTCTCTGAAATTATCCTCTTTGAAGTTTCAGGAGTCTTGATATCCACACTTTCCCAACAAGGAGTACGCATCCGGGAAGTTCTCCTCAAAGAACGACAGTACATCCTCCGTCGTCGACATGTGTTTCTCAAATTCAGTGAAGGGGGCAAAGATTGTAACTGAAAAAAAGAGAACGATAACAATAAATAGTCAGTTGACATGACACATCGATAAATCACTCACCAGTGAAAGTCTTATCCTTGTTGGCAAGAGCGATAAGAGTGAAATGACCACGTGGCCACAGATGGAAGACGTTCTCTTCGAAAGCAAAGTCGTTGTTGTTGGCCATGATGTTCAGTTCCACGTAGCCGTGTTCAATGTATTCCTGGGAGAAGTCGAAGCGTGGGATTGTCATCAGGGAACGGCGGACAGCTGAGTAGGCTCCATCGCAAGCGAGGATCAGGTCGGCTTCCAGATGGATCTCTGGATGTTCTTGTCTGCAATGGCCAAGTATGTTATCGGAAGTTAAGATCAACTACAGTCTATTCTCACTCACTGTGGTTGCGCCTTGTTCCCCGGTGTCGGGATTCTCGACGGTAATGTTGTACACTGAACCACCAGCTGCTTCTTCTCATAATCCACACTCTTCACTTTGTGCTCAAAGAAGAACTTGACGTTCGGGCATTTCTCAGCCTGAGTTATCATGACCTCATTGAGATGCCGACGGTTGATAGATACGATGTGCTACAAAAAAACTAATCTCTAGAAAACATCTTAAAATATACCTCTCCCGGTTGTCCGTAAGGTTGTCTACTGTATGTTTTGCCGTCCTTGTTATGGACAAGTCTCGCATAGAGTGGAACTCCTTGATTCACAATGTACTCCTTCAATCCCACAGCTTCCAACGCGGATTTGCCTCGTTGGCTCAGTGCCAGGTTGATACTTCTTCCCTGGACGTGTTTCATGGTTCGGATGTCTCTTCGGAACTCGTACACAGACACATCCCATCCTTTCTGCGCGAAGAAGCAAGCGTTCAGTGCGCCGACAAGGCCCGCTCCAGCAATCACAACAGACGGCATTGGATCTGCAACAGGAAAAGGAGAATGAAGATGGGACGGATGGACGGAAAAAAGTAAGATAAAAGATAAGAAAAGACAAGTGGGTGATTAAATTGAGAAGACGAAGGACAGCTACCACGTGGGAGAGAGGCGGCGAAAGACTGACTGCGTGCGAGCGGCGACAAGAAGAGAGATGAGGACACAGATATTGATGGTCTCTGATTTTCATGAGATGACGGTGACAGCCTTTTTCGTCGCTGTTAAAGGAGGAGGGGAGGTTGATAAAAAATACTTGCAACCAGAGGGTTTGTTGTAAAGTTGCAAGAGAGTAAACGTTTCGTGACAAGTCGTGAGAGCGTGAAATTGAGAGAAATCAGGAAATCAAGGGGAGCGTAGAAATGAAGAAAAAACCCGACAATAGAGAACGGAACAATTGTTATTTGTCACTAGACACCTGATCATTTTTCAGCCAGGTTCAGGCAAGAGGAAAACCCAACCATCAGCACCCGACTTGTTTGTGAAATGAAATGAAGCATCTATCAAATTTGCAGCTCTCTCCTCCCACTTGTTCCTTATCTGTTGATTTGAACTTTTAACGGAATAGATGCTCCTTCTTTCTGTCTAATCAGCAATTTTCGCAGCAAATATTTGTAGTACAGACAGATTGTAATCAAAATCGCAACATTTTCGAAAAACGCAATTTGAATCGGTAGACTCCGGTTGGTTCCGGTAGACTATAACTCAAGACAGAATTGACCAATCGGCTTAAAACTTTGTGAACCAGTAGATGTGGTTAGCATCAGATTGATTGAAAACTTTCAGACCAATTGGTCTCATGTGGTTTGAATAATGTACAGTCAAACTATCTAGCATGCATTCAAAGGGACATTCAACTTGCTGGGAGTTCGGAAATGTGATCGTGATGTTTCTTGAATAGCCAAGAAAAGGAAATAGAATGTTTTCCTTACAAAAACAAACTTCCTGGACAAAAAACTGCCAAAACTCACGTATTCCATATCTTTTCATAACAACAGATCGCCTATTGAAAACAGGAACAAGGAAAGTACCGACTCAGCTTTTCAACCCATAAACACGTCTTTCATCATACTACAACTCCCCGTTTCAACCACAAAATACATGATCAACATGTTTATTCAAATTCAGTTTGCTTCCTTATCATTCCGCTCAATTTCTCTAGTTCTTTCAAGTCTTTTTATCAGTCACAGTCTCACTTTCAGACATTTTGATGTCTGTAAATAGACGGGATGCATTGATGACCAAAAGGTTTTGTAACATCACTTTTCATATGGTCTCATCTCTAGGTCCACAAGTCATCAAAACAGTTGGATACAGATCAAACACCTCTTACTGATCCTAGTCATACTACCCCGTCTATTCTAGTTGAGAACATCTGTCTAGTTAGTACAATAAGAAAATAGGTAAGAAGTACATCTTGCAGAAGTAGAGAGATGTTCTCATCTCAACAAGTGGTTGTCGAGGTGAGTCTACCGACAACTGTCTGACTGATAAACGTGATTTCAAAAGGAAAAAAGAAAGGGATAAAAACAATAAACTTTATATATAACTGAACACAAGTTGAATACAGATAACCCATATCTTCGTTATCATTCGGCCCGTTTCCTCCTCCGCCGTCCATCACTCCTCGGATCAGCAGTCAAACTTGTCCTTGTCATAGGTTCCGTTTCTTTTCATCTGCATCTCTCGGAACTGAAATGATTTGCCTGTCTTTGAAACTGAGACTTAGCAGACCTGTGGAAACGAAGAGAGCCAACTTGCACTTGGAACTGGCCCCGTTCCATTCTTCTTTACCATTTGGCGAGTGCAGATTATTGTTCCAAAGTCAAATGTAGACATTACTTTGTTGGCTGAAATGAATGAAATTAGCTGGTTGAGATTTTCAAAACATTACCAATAACAACAGGACTCTTGGACAACTCATTCAGGTACTCAACGCCCAGAATACAAACTCCATGCCGCTTCCACTTTGATTTGCACTGATCATCATACCCATTTGGTCCAGTGAAGTCCCAGTGAGTTAATCTGAAAACTCCAATTACATCGAGTATCATCAATCAGGAAAGTTTTTTTCCCTAGGCTTCCGGCAATGGGAAAACGCTTCTCCCTAAAACATGCTTCGCCGACGACCATTGGTCCCTTGCCTTGTACCTGGTAAAAGTATCCCATTTAGTTTTAGGACAGTTCGATTCCATCTGTCCCTCCAATCCCAAATAGTTTTCGTAAAGAGTCTGCACCATCATTTCATCGACTCCATAGTACTGTAAACCTGATTGAATGATAAATACTAGATGATAACAGAACTCACTTTGTTTTCATCGAAAAGCTTCAGAATGTTTCTCACATTCAGCTTCTCAAACATGGATTTCACAAATATCTTTGACAAAATCACCTCGTTTAAACTCTTCCTCACTTTCAATTTCCTGTGGAGAATTTCAGAAGGCACTCCGGTTTCTGGAACAGTTTCTGTTTCCCAATAACACTTTGAGATGAGTTACTGACCATTTTTGAACAATTTCATACCCGCGGGAGTCCAATCTGCTTTCACATTATACCTATAGGTATACCCATTTTCGAATCCCATGATACTAGTGTAGTTTAGCAGTTCACTGATTTCAGAGAGTTGATAAGGAGACTTGATTATCAGATCGAAGTTCTAAAAGGCAAGTTGGTTCAGTTGGTTGTAGGGAGCTTCTACTTACTTGCAATATAACTGCATGATCCCATTTTCTATCTAGAATATGCTCTAGACAGTCGAAGTGCGCAGGATCTTGTCCATGACCTCCACTAGTCATATTGTATTCTTTATCAAGGAGTACTACGTTAGTGAAACACTTGCTCATGGCTCTCATAGAGTTTCGAAGCTTCTCAGAACTTTTCGAATCCATGGTATAGCAGAAGACATTGTCCGGGTGGTAAGACATGGAGAACAGAGCCTCCTGGAGTTCATACATCTTGTAAATGGTTCGGACCAGAGCAATAGGTCTTTTGAGTCGAGTGAATGGTGGCATGTCTCCATAAACACGTTGGCGGATTGAGTCGCAGTCCATTGGAAGTTCAAACACTCGCTCCTTGTCAAGTTTCATTCTCCCGTTGTTAACATAAAGCGCAATAGACTTCTGGTCTCCATTTATCAGTGACGAACAGTTCAAGAATTGACTTTCTTCTCTGTAACTAGCTGAAAAGAGTAGCTTTAACCCAGAGAACTTACTGTGTGAAGTAGTAGTCCCTGTACTTTGTGATGTTTCTTGATGAAATTTTCTCCTTGTGTGGAACAGCGCTCCTTCCACTGATCCATGCTACCATAGGAGTCTAAAGAGATTAGTTCATCCCTGTTACAAGCTCCCGAAACTCGCCGTAACCGCATCCCCAGTAGCCAAGAATATAGTGCAAGCAACGAAGGCAAAGAACAGAAAGATTGTAGAGAGAACTGAGAAGATAGAGGTCTCTCCGTCACGATCCTGAAGAAATGCGTTGTTTCTGTTTCTAAATCACAACTCACTCGATGAAACACTACTTGCCCCACGTCTTCATCGTCATCTTGCAGTCTGATATACTCCATTTGTTTCATTGTTCTTGCGGAATCAATAGACTAGAATCAACAGCTCAAGAACATTTCTCTGATCTGTGTTTTACCTATTCGGACGGGTGCAAAACGGAGGCAAAAGTTGCACCGGTACTCGCCCGCAAGAACCATAAATGTTATTTTTCTATCGAGGCTGTTTCATGCTGCTTGAGGTGTTCAAAGCAAATCATTCATTGTTCCTGCTAACTAAATTGAAGTTCCATAGTTCATTCCCTCAGTTCAACACTCAAACGTCTCCTTGAACCAGAAACGGTGGTCGATGAGTCCACCAAAGCATTGGATTACTATTCCGATCTATCGTTTCTTCACCTCATGTTGAACGTGAAGAAGTTATCCACGAAAAACAGTCCATCTTGAAGAACAGTCTGAAAGAAGAGCTTCCCGTTCTTCTGAATCCTTTTGAACTTCTCCACGTCATCGAATGGACCCGATTTCTGAAAGTTTGAACTTTTGAATGAATGAACTGCAAAACAACAGCTATCATTATCAAAGTGAAAACATCACAAAGTCTCCATTCCGAGAACTTTGCGAACACTTGCAATTAGACACGTGGGCAATCTTACCAAGTAGAAAATGGTGATCTTTAGAAAAGTCAGAAGATTAGCTGTTAGGGCTATGAGGAACATTATTCCAAACTTTAAAACTAATCCGATCCGCTTCCGGATACTTCCAGGGCTGTGAACATTAGGTATTCCGGTGAGAAACTGATGTACTTTTTTTGATCTGAACAGAATGTTTCACCATTAGATCCCTTTCATTCACCAACTGATTCTGTCATAAGTCTCAAATCCAACATTCTGCGCTCGATCTGCCAGAAGAACTAGGTGGATGAGAATTGTAGCTCCCAATCCACAGGTTTTCTCGTAGTATCTCGGGCAATAGATTGCAATGAAACGGTTGATGGAGATGTAGATGCTTTGGAATTCATTGAAAAGATAGAAGTTGAGACTGAGGCAGACTAGAATGGATTCGAGCCAAGGTGGATAGAGGGAGAAGCCGCTGGAAGAGAAGCTGGTGAGTGGGAGAACGCTGCACTCACAGTAATGCGTGTGGGATGTATACAAGAAGGAACGACGTTGTCAACGCTGCAATGCTGTTGAATGCCCGGATTGCACACATGAGGTTGAACGAAGAGGATCTCTGAGGCTTGTCTACTAGAATTGTTCAACAATTTGTTTCTAGTGAGAGGTCGTCGTGTTCGAGACCTATGTGAGACTAGAGGGGTACAAAAAAGAGCGAGACGTTTACCTTCAGATTCTGCCGAGATGGAGGAAGAGATTCAATAGAAGTTCATTTTCCGTGACACACGTGAACTTGTTGGGACTTCCGTTGACAAGTTTCTCCACGTGTACTCCTCTACTCGGAATTTCCCACAATCAATCAGTTCTCTTTTTCGCTTGCCCATGGAGAAGTCTTTTGAAATCAACTTGAAACTGGAGAGAGGCTCCTTGGTCTCCAACTGTTGGGAAAACAGAGTCACGGAATACCACTGCGGAATAGGATGGTGAGTGCTTTAAACTATTGTCAACCGGAACAAAAATTGTTTAGGTGGTTTCGTGTCGAAATTGGGAAATATGGAACACTCTACATCGATCTCGTGTGCCTTGAAGACATTGCCCAGAGATTTCCATTGGGTTATCTGGTAGAAGCCGACGTGGAGATTTGGGTCGCACTGGGGGACGAGCAGATTTGCATTGCTGAAAAATCATGCAAGTTCACTCTCCGAACGTTCCTGATAATCAAGGATACACTGAAAAAGGGACTGAAGGATATCGCACATTCCGACACGATCTGCAGCGCTCGTGTGAAGATTAGGAGAACATTCGGATGCAGATGCGACACTTTGGAGAACTTTGAGAAGCCCAAGGCCTTCTGGACAAACCAGTGCCTGGTCGTTGAAGGGAAAAAGTTCCACGTGAACCAACGAGTGAGTGTTTCGGGTGTGCAAACCATACGGACTTCCTATTTTCAGTACCTGACCCAAAAATCACCAATCTTCAAGCAGCTCTTCCTCGACAACCCATCCAAAGAGATCATCATCGACAATACAAACCATGTTGCTTTCGAGATCTTCTTGCAGGTCGTTCACAAGAAGTCACCAGCCTTCCCAGGTACTGTAGATAATCTTCTTATCCAATGTTAAACGTCCGCTTTCAGTACAACTCGTTCCCGAAATCATTGAACTGGCGATTCATTTCGAAATCGGACAAGTCAAAGAGTACGCCGAATGGTATATCATTGAGTACGGAGTTTGGCTCTTGGATAGAGACCTCGGAACTGAACACGAAATCCACGATGCAGTGATGAAGACTATGTTCCAAGAATACGATTTGGATGCATTTTTGAAGAAAAAACAGGAGATAGAGAGTATCGGGTGAGTTTCTACATGGTACTTTAAAACTTGAAAGTTTTTTTAAAGGGGTTACTTGGATTATCCTGATCTGCGGAACAGTCTCGATCGTGACCTCCGGACCAGCATTCAGTCTCGGTCGACAATGGAGCAAAACAACAGAAAAGCCGAATTCTTCGTGATTCCCATAGAACTGGACGTCACTCCCATAAAGTCCATCCCAGAATCTGTGACCAGGGAATTCATCATCAGGGGAACAAAGGAGCACGATTTCTACGGACTTCATTGGTAACGATTCAATCCGTTTTTGCTTTCTAGAGACTACATGATGCTTTTAGGACTGTTCACGTTAGACCACAAAACTGTACATGCTCTCTGCAGTGCGATGAACTCTACTGGGAGCACGACGACGACGCCGATTTTCATGGGGCACCACCCGGATGGTTCATCACCGTTGATGTCGAGGTGTTCGAATTGATTGGAGACCAGAAGACATTGGTTGGCACGAAGAAGAATGGCACGTTCGCTAGTGAAGTGGAGCTCGTTGAAGTCGATCTGAGTAGCGAGTTTGATTGGAGGTCCATGCCCAGTGAGGATGCGAAGTTCGAGGTCCAGGTGAAGATTGTCAGCTGGGACCCGGCACCTCACTTTGGAGGATTTCTCGGAGGAAAGGGAAGGATGGACGGATGCTTGTCTCGTGGTACAAGGACGGCAGTTTCACATCAACAAGATGGTTGGATTTTGAAGTTTCACTGTCACTGATAACTCACCCTATTGCAGGATCTCGCCCGAAACTCTGCATTTTTCGCCGACATCTTCAACAAAAAGCCTGGAAACGTCGATTGGCAGTTCTATTTGGATAAGGAAGATCCGGATCTTTTCGCAATGTTCTTGCAGATAGCTCACTCCGGGAGCTGGTTCATCAAAAGTAATCCCAAATGCTGAACTCACAAACTTCTCACTCTGAATCTTTCCAGAAAACGACATTCTTGGATTGGCAGATCTGGCGGAACGGTACAAGTCGAAGGTGGTCATGGACACCTGCAAAAACAGTCTCATGTACTACATGAATGATTATAAGGAGTTCCACATGGATGATGTTGCGGACCCCCCACTCAACGAGATTATGGATGAATTTGATTGTACGGACATGTGGGAAGTGAAGGTCGAAGAGTCCTCATTTGACATTACCACCTTTGACGAAGATATTGTTGGGCGCCAAGGGCTGAACGCCATGTTCCCGAAACTTTTGGATCTCAAGAGCGAGGATCTTTGCTGGCCAATCTTCATCGAGAGCATCAGCGGTGAAGTGTACATCTTGAAGTGGGAGCTCAATTCTACATTGGAATCACTCATCGAGACAGTGGCTAATATCGAAAACAAACCAATCACTTCCCAACAACTGATGATCGATGGAGTGCTTGTCAAGAACGAGAACGACATCACTGCCAATTTTCATTTGCCATCCGCCGAGAAGTGCGAGGAGATCACGGTGAGACTTTGAAGGATTAGACGGTCATATAACCTTTCTTTTAGAATGTTCCCGATATCTACAAGGATCTAATCGATGGGACGGCCGAGGAGTTGAGCCCGGAGCTTCGTGAGAGTTTTGAGAAGTTCCTATTGGATTGCTCGGAGATCGGCATGAAGAAGCGAATTCTTCTGGCCGACAAGTACAGCTTCAAACACCTTCTCACAAAGTGTTTTTCGGAGATCTTACGCCTGGACCAGTTCTACCAGCTTCTGGACTGTTACCCAAATCTGAGTCTTCCTGTCAAACAGAAGATCTTCAAGAAAGCCGCCGAAGACCTTTTTAATCAAAAGGTCATGAAGACGTTCCAACCACCTCGCTTCCCGAAGTTCTATGTGGAAATTGATTCGGAGGACACTGGAGTCGCTGTGGCTGCGAGAATCGGTCGAATTCATGGACTCCCGCCTTGCGAGGAAGATGTGACCTACTTCGATGGAATGAGTGGCAGAGAGAAAATCTGGTACAATGCATGTGAAATCCAGCGCATTCAATCGATCAACACGGATGACGATGAGGAATAAGAACTCGTGCACTCATTACTCGTTTCTTTTTACTTATTGATGCTTTTCTGAATGAATGATACTGAATGCGAACATCTTCACACAACCGAAAAACTCCCTCTTGATCACGTCTTCTCTTCAATATGAGCCCGAGGAGTTGTTGTCGCTGTCTTTCACATTTTACCATTCGTGATCACGTATCCAATGACTCTGAAAACTACAGAAAACTCTGGGGAAAGTCTAACACTTCCCCCTTTTCCAAACTACTGATAGGAAGGAGTTTACCTTTCAACAGTTTATTTCTAGTGAGAGGCCTTCGTGTTTGAGACCTATGTGACATGTTGAGGTGCTTGGGTCACGGTCTGACTTCGAGATGAAACTATGCCCATTTGAAAGATCATGTTTCAAAACCTATATCCCAATGAATAACTTTTGCCATAAAGTCCATTTGACCGAGTACTGAAGCTTCAAAGTTCAGAACAAGCCAAAAATCAGGTTTTTTGAGACTCTTCTGAGTGGGTTCCTGGTGTTTTTGACCAGGTCTGAAACGTGGAATGTACAGATCCAAACTAGTCCTTTCAATTCCAACTAATTTCAAAATGATTCTGCATAAAAAAATTTTTTGAAAATTTTTGCAGCCCATGGCCTGGAGGCGCAGAAAAAAAAATTTCCGAAAAATTTTTTTTTTGTTCTAAACGTTTTCCAACTCCTTGGAATTGAAAGGACTAGTTTAGATCTGTACATTCCACGTTTTAGACCTGATCAAAAACACCAGGAACCCACTCAGAAGAGTCTCAAAAGACCTGATTTTTGGCTTGTTCTGAACTTTGAAGCTTCAGTACTCGGTCAAATGGACTTTATGGCAAAAGTTATTCATTGGGATATAGGTTTTGAAACATGATCTTTCAAATGGGCATAGTTTCATCTCGAAGTCAGACCGTGACCCAAGCACCTCGACATGTGAGACTAGAGGGGTACTGTCAAGAGAGATGAGGGGGATGGGCAATTTGGGGAATGGGGGAATCACAAAACAACTTTTTACAATTAGTATCAGAATAGTTCTCGGTTGGGGAAGATCGAGAATGGTGGGGGAAAGTGTGGAAACATATGGCAAAGGGGGATGGGACTAAAACGGGACACTATGTTCACAACTCATTACATTGTCACACACGACAGGAAGGGTGGGAAATTAAAATTCTAGTCCCCGACAAGACTAGAACCAACAGCTCAAGAACATTTCTCTGACCTGTGTTTTACCTTTTCGGGCGGTTGCAAAACGGAGGCAAAAGTTGCACCGGTACTCGCCCGCAAGAATCATAACTGTGTTTTTTTCTATCGAAACTGTTTCATGATTGAGGTGTTCATAACAAATCATTTATTGCTTGTGTTAAATGGAAATCTTAAAGGTTCAATTATCATCATCCCGTATCGTTGAAACACCGTAGTCCATTTCCTCAGATCAACACTCAAACGTCTCCTTGTTATAGGTGCCATCTGCTTTCATTTGCATTTCTCGAAACTGAATATATCAATTGATACCTAGATTTCAACAGAGACAACAAGTAATGTTACCTGTGGGAACACATCCAACCGGTGTGCCGGCAGAATCATCGCTGTCACTTTCCATTTAACCATATCTCGAATGCAGAGGATCGTTCCGAAATCAAAGGAAGACATTACTTTGTTTGCTGTACAACCTAATCATCTTTGAATAGAACTATTAACCAACCAATTATCGCCGGACTCCTTGCCAAATCCCCCAGATACTCCACTCCCAGAATACAGATTCCATGTCTCTTCCAGTTTGACTTGCACTTTGTATCCCACCCATTTGGACCACGGAACTTCCAGTAAGTCATTCTGAAACCAAAGTTAGGAAGGTTGCAGAGTAAACCGAAAATACCTAGTTAAAATATCATAAACGCTCTTATTACAAGTTGACTCCATCTGACCCTCCAATCCAAGATAGTTCTCGAAGAGAGTAGCTATTAGCATTTCGTCGACTCCGTAATACTGAAATGTTTGTAGCTTGTAACTGGATAGTTATTTTGTAACTTACAGAGTTCTGATCAAAGACTTTGACGATATTTCGAACATTCAGCTTTTCAAATATGGATCTTACAAACACCTTGGAGAGCATAACCTCGTTCAAACTCTTCCTCACTTTCAGTTTGCTGTGTAGTATTTCTGGAGGGACTCCTGTCTCTGAAGCAACGTTTTATGTGCTTATGATGCACTCAACGTTTCGTTTCTTTACCATTCCTGAAAAGACCTATCCCAGCTGGAGTCCAATCCGCTGCCACGTTGTACCGATAAACATAGGCCGAGTCAAACCCCATAATGCTAGTGTAGTTCAGCATTTCACTGATGTCAGAGATTTGATAGGGAGTCTTGATTATCATGTCAAAGTTCTGAAGTACTAGGTGACTTTCAATTAATTACACCATTACCTGCAAAGTGACCACATGATCCCACTTTCTATCCAGAATCCGTTCTAGACAATCAATGTGAGCTGCGTCTTGTCCGTGACCTCCACTGTCCATGTTATACTCCTTCTCCATTAGGAAGACGTTAGAGAAACACTTACTCAAAGCTCTCATGGAATCCCTAAGCTTTTGAGTACTCTTTGAATCCATCGTATAACAGAATGTATTGTCAGGATGATAAGCAATGGACAACAAAGCTTCCTGGAACTCGTACAACATGTAGATGGTCCGAACAAATGCAATAGGTCTCTTGAGTGGTGTAAAAGGTGGCATGTCTCCATACACACGCTCTCGGATCGAGTCGCAGTCCATCGGAAGATCCAACAATCTCTCCTGGTCCAGTTTCAACCTTCCATGGTTTAGGTACTGTGCAGTTGCATTAAAATTCCTTCCTACTAAAGCTGGGCAGTTCAGAAACTTACCTTCATCCCTGGAACAAACTAGGATGAGTGCGGATGCTATCTGTTCACTTACGGAGTGAAGTAATAATCTTTAAAACTTGTTATCCTCCGCTTCGGCTTCTTCACAATTATCGGATTACTTGTCACAGCGGCTCGTAGGGATTCTGATGCCTGGAAAGAACAATGGAAACGGTTAGTGGGTAGTGGTAGTGGGTACCGGATGAGTGTGAACATTTGTGAAAAGAAACATGAAACTTATGAAACTGAATAAAAGCAGGACTGCAGCAAGAGCAGGGAAAACAGAAGCTCGATTGAAGGGAACCTGAATGTGAATGTGTTCTTTGAAAAGAAAAGTTGGATATTTATCAATGAACCTTCAAATGAATGTAGTTTTGGGCTTCAACATCTCGATCGGTTAGAGTATCATACCAAGAATCTTTCATTTAGGGAGCTTCAGACAATGAAGAAGAAATAAGACAGACCCAAATAATGAACAGACAAATTCAGTGTTCATACTCCAACAGTTCAACTTCGAAGTTTAGCACCATAGACAACAAAAAACTAGGCACTTCCGCGTTGATAACAACTCTGTAGTGCTTTACGATTAGAAGATCTTCATAACAAATAGTTTATTAACTTTTACAAAACCAGACAACTCTGAAGCTTTTGAAAACATCCCGTTTTTTCTCTGGAACGAATAAAATATCACAACTTCTACGTACAACCGGATTCTTAACATTAATTATACCACCAGAGACTCATTCGTGTTGTGCCCGTATCTTTCAAACCCAAGTGTATCATCTCCTATGTTAGCAGTCGAACTTTTCTTTGTTGTAGGTGCCATTGGATTTCAGTTGCATTTCACGGAACTGAAAATGAAAAATGAACACTGGAAACAAAGTATGACGAACCTGTGGGAATGAAGAAAGCCAATTGGTGTCTGGAGTCGCTCCTGTAACATTCCGCTTTATCATTTCTCGAGTGCAGATTATGGTTCCGAAATCGAATGTTGACATGACCTTATTTGCTGAAAAACAAGCTCTTTTTGATCCGAATTGACTTGTAAACTAACCAATAACTTTCTGACTCTTTGCCAAGTCTTGCAGGTACTCAACGCCAAGGATACAGATTCCGTGTCTCTTCCACTTTGACTTGCATTGATCATCATATCCATTTGGTCCACTCCAATCCCAATGTGTCATTCTAGTCAAAATGTCATCATGATTTCTTGTACAGTTTGATTCCATCTGTCCCTCCAAACCCAAATAGTTCTCGTAAAGAGTCTGCACCATCATTTCATCGACTCCGTAGAACTGAAACTTTTTCAGTGTAAACAATAGCATTTGAATTGTAGACTTGCATTATTCTTATCGAAAAGGTTCAGAATATTCTTCATATTCAGTTTCTCAAACATGGACTTGACAAATATCTTCGACATGATCACCTCGTTCAAACTCTTCCTCACTTTCAGCTTTCTATGGAGTATTTCTGGAGGCACCCCTGTTTCTGCAACAGTTTCTGTTTCCTAATAACATTTTGGGACAAGTTGTTTACCATTTTTGAAAAGCTTCATACCAGCTGGAGTCCAATCTGCCTTCACATTGTATCTGTACTCAAAGCCAAAATCGAATCCCATGATACTGGTGTAGTTGAGGGATTGACTGATATCGGAGAGTTGATAAGGAGACTTGATTATCAGATCGAAGTTCTGAAAGGCAAGCTGGTTCAGTTAATTAGCAAGCTTCTACTCACTTGTAAGATAACTGCATGATCCCACTTTCTATCCAAAATCCGTTCCAGACAATCAAAGTGAGCAGGATCTTGCCCGTGGCCACCACTGGTCAAGTTGTACTCTTTCTCCATAACAATGACATTATTGAAACACTTGCTCATGGTTCTCATGGACTTTTTCAACTTCTCAGTACTCTTTGAATCCATTGTATAGCAGAAAACATTATCAGGATGGTAAGACATGGAGAACAGAGCCTCTTGGAGCTCATACATCTTGTAGATGGTTCGGACCAATGCAATTGGTCTTTTGAGCCGAGTGAATGGTGGCATATCTCCATAAACACGTTGGCGGATTGAGTCGCAGTCCATTGGAAGTTCAAACACTCGCTCTTTGTCCAGTTTCATTCTCCCGTTGTTAACATAGAGAAGAATTGAATCCTTGTCTCCTTTGATTAGTTCAGAACAGTTCAAGAATCGACTTTCATCTCTGGAAATCAGAATTTCGAAGGATGTGCGACCCCAAACACCGAGATAACTTACTGCGTGAAATAGTTATCCCTGTATTTCGTTATGTTTCGTTTCGGTTTCTTCTCCACAATCGGACTGTTTTTCCCTGTTGCTCGAAGTGATATTGATCCCTTAACCGTCATGTGTTTACCATTTTGAGTTGTTTTCGGTCACTTACCGGGTGTGACTGCACACTCGTCAAAAATATCATACAACCGACAAAAGCAAACAAAAGTAAGAATCCAGCAAGTGTGGAGCAAACTGAATTTCGTTCGTCAGAGTCCTGAAATTTGAGATTAGGTGGGGATGGATTCAAACAACCTACCCTAAACACATCGGCCTCCTCATCCAAATCTGTCAGTCGCTTGTATCGAGTGCCTGTCATGGCTGAAACAACATGTACATAGATAGAGCTCGTACTCTTTTGTGAAGCACTGATAACTTCAATGGGAGGACGGGACGTTCTATGTTTACTTGTTGGAGGGTAATGCGTCACTGTGAAGTTATCTAGAAGAGAGGAAGTGTGGTCTTGGTGACCCGACATAGTGAATGAGTCTGTGAGCAACGGTGAGCGTAACGAGCAAGAAAACAAAACCAGAATTTCGGCGTTTTGAATGTTTCGGGAAAGACAAAAAGGGAAAGTTGTATGTCTGAGAATTTTGTAGTCTCGGGGACATTCAAAATTTAGGAGTTTATCGAGCATAACCAAACAACAAACGAGTTCCAGAAAACAACGACTGACATGAAAATGAAGTTGAAAACAATCATATAGATCATGTAAATGTGATTTAAATGTTTGGCAAGTCTGTCTGGAGAGTGTAGCTCTCACGTTTTAGAATTTGGTTCATTGATTCTCTAGTTTTTCCATGTCTGACCTAGTTATGTGTGACAGCTGGTGAGC
Organism: Caenorhabditis panamensis; assembly: GCA_900883565.2. Classification (NCBI taxonomy): domain Eukaryota; kingdom Metazoa; phylum Nematoda; class Chromadorea; order Rhabditida; family Rhabditidae; genus Caenorhabditis; species Caenorhabditis panamensis. Next base: position 254,481 of record LR537990.1, read on the forward strand.
TCTCTTCAGTGCTATTCCATCGTCTTTATTTTGCACACATGTGCATAACAGGAATCAAAATTCGTTAATTAGTTCTGGATGGAGTTTCCTTCGCGTTATACATAACTAGGTCCAAAGGTACAAAACTGAAAAACTGAAAGAGCCGCCATTCACAAAATAGTAAATAGAGAAGCGATTCACTATCAGATTCACACGGGTTGACTGTGAACCAATCCCTGATAGCGAGGTATTCAAAAAAATATACCAAAACCTCTCTAAACGCTTTCCATTTCAAAATATAACCCAAAAACTTCATAAGCAACGCACAAATACGGGCAGGCGGACTCACTTCCGTTATTGATAATAGGTGTTGTGGGCAGCATGAGGGGACAGCTGTCTAGTTAGTAGCTAGGCGACGGGGATGTGAGAAGAGAGGAATGCGAATGAGAGGGAGACAAACGAACAATCTAATTCAAACGGGGAAAGAGAGCACCAACTTGTTCCGGACACCTCTCATGACTGTTTCCCTGCTGCTTGCCGTATGATCAAGACCTTTTTCTCTCCCAGAGTGTTGCGGTTCTTTGCGCGTACGCATGTGCTCTTCGCATGCAAAAAGTGACTGACTGACAACTTCATTAAAATGGAAATGGCAAAGGAAACCATAGAAACTCTTCGGGAAGCCTGGCTATTGTAAAGTGAAAAAAGAGAGAGAAATGTTCAGAATAGAATATGCGAGGGTGGAGCCAGATATCTTTGGTCTCGAAACTATTGTGTGTATTGTGTCCGTTGTCAATGAAACCAAACGTTTTTTGGTTTTTCCACAGCTAGCTACACAAAGTTAGAAGTTGATCTGTTGACAGAGAAGGAGAATGTCTACGTTGGTGGTGTCAAGTGCATAGAATACTAGCGGTAATATTAGCTTTTACGAGTTTGGACTTGATAACGCCGGAAGAAGACTGTTATGAAGAGCGTTTGTAACATCGAAATGCAAATCTTAACCTGATTTCAACTGAAAAACGTTACAAACTTCGACTCCACATCAAAAATGCATAGGTGCCAATCAAATGAGTAGGCGAGAAGCCACAAAGAACCCACACAGACGTGATGCTGACTTCGACGACATAACAATAGAACAGGCTGGTCAAACAAAAATTGCCAATGTGTTCGATGATTGGAAATATTGGGATGGAAATTGCAATTTGGAAACTAACTAAACGCAACAAACTCGCTGAACAGGGACTATCCGGCTTATGACGGAGCGCTTTGCGACACGATTCTGTCTGCCCTCTGACGTGACGATGAGTTCATTTGGATTACCTGGTCTGTGGAAAACAATGGTTTCTGTGTGAAATATGTAGTTTATTCTTTAAATAAGTGTAATATGCAGCTATAAAAATGTTTAATACAATAAAGCCGTAGAATTTAGTGTCACCCGAAAAATATTCAATCACGGAAAAGTTACTGCTTGCTGTTGCCGATTGTCTTGATAAACGAATTGTCCTCATTCAACTCATAAATGCTCGGTGAAGTGTCTCCCAGCTCCGCCTTCTTAGTTTTCCCTCCCACCGGCTCAAACAGATTCTGCCAGTAGTGTTTCGCCAGAATCGCGTGACCTAGTTTGCTCAGATGGAAGAGGTCAATGGCGTAGAACGAGGAGTTGTAGCTGCCGAGCTTCTGAAAAACGTTTTTAAATGTGATTCTCTGGAACTTTCTCGAACAATCCCACTTACATCAATATACACACTGTCGTACTCCGTGGCAAATGGTTGCACAACCACTGTGAACTCCTTCGTGTTGAACTTCCCCTCATTCTGAAGCTGATAGGAGGCTTGACGGTATGCATCCGACAGCGCATCGAGTTTCTTCTGATTCTCAACACTCTTCGCGCGCTTTCCAGTCTTCAGAATAGACATCGCCTCCTGGAGCAACTGTGCCGGGAACATTCCAATCACGGAGACAATTGTTCTCGGTAGGTTCTCCTTCAAATAGTTCAATCCCTCCTCGATCTTCGCCTTGTAGTCCTCCACAGGGATTGGTGGCTCGGAACCGTATCCCAAGTTGCCGACATCGTTGGTTCCAATCCACAGCGACACGAGCTTCCAGTCCTTCTGGATGTCAATCTCCGGAGTCGCTTTGATTCTGTCCACGAGATCCTTGGCTTGTCTCGGGATATCGTCACTCTTCCTTCCACCAACAGCCACATTGAGTCCCGTGTTCACTCCATAATCCTCTCCAGTGCTTCCACCAAACAACTTGGAGCCTGTCTCCTCGGCAATGACACGGAAAATGTCTGAAAGTAGAAACTTCGTCTGGCAAGTGTCATCGTTTCTTACTGTAGATAGTGAGATGTCCATCAACCTCCTTGTCCATCCCCGTGAAGTACGCGTTTCCAGGGTAGCGCTGCTTCTTCGTTTCAAAATAGTTCTGAGCTCTGGATCCAATCGTCAACGAGTCTCCCATGGCTCCAATCACTCTGATATGATGCGGCTTCACCGAGTTCACATCATCCGGATACGCCTCTTTGGGGTCAATAGAGTTGAGGTACTTCTCAAGGTTCCGTTTGATGTCGGTTTGTGGAATACCCAGTGTTTGAGCTTCTGAAAGAAAAAACTCGAGTTGAAACAAAGAAAAACAAGAGAGAACTCACCGAGCTTGATTCCTGGCTGCATTGACGACGTGGTTTCCTCCATTTTCGTGTAGATTTTGACTTCTAAAAAGAGAAAATAATGAGCAAAACGACTCAAGAAGACTCGAGAACGAAAGTGGACACAGCCTTGTTGTGTCTGCGTGTCTAACCTCTGTTCCCGATATTTCCCATCTGCGTCTCTTACCCTCATTGCCACGAAACAGTAACAGAAGGAGCAGAAAGAGGAAGAAAACAGTTGAGATCAAGAGAACAAGTGATCGGTTCCGCGGACGGCAGAGATATGAGAGAGAAGGGAACTCGGACGGAGAGTAGTACTCTCTGGATAGGTCGTAGTCCTAAAGATATCAACTTTAGACTAGACTATTCAACCGTTTCTCACCTCCTCATACAACCTGTCCATGTTGGTCGGGACTCTGTGATACGGATTCTTCTTGTTGAGCTGAATCATAACTTCAGTTGTTTTGGATCACTTGGAACAATAGAATCAATCTGAAACTTTCAAAGTAACTCACAAAAATCTGCAAATTGGGGTTCATGGCGTAGCGGGGAAACAGCGGCGTTCTCTCGTTGTGCATGGTGAATAGACAAGGCAAACAGGACAAACAGTCAAATTTTGAATGGGAATACGTGGGGGAGAAGCTGAGGGGAATGCTAGGATGGGCTAGGAGAGATGCTTCGAGATTTGAATCTGCGCGGGTTTTACAAAGATGCTATTGATGCTATCGGGAGAGGGATATTAGCCGAGGCTTCGCTTGCGAAAACTTACGAGAGTAGTGATAACTTGTAACCAGATGAACTCGCAGTTTTGACAGCCAATTTTGAAATACTCGCTGACCTCACCCTACAACAGTGAACAAGTGGTTGGTCACGCGAAATGTGAAATGCAACCCAGCCGAATTTCGTAAAACGAACACAAACATGTTTATGGTTTCTATAGAGATTTTCAAAGTTTCCATGGCTCCTAGGCGTTCTTCTATCTTTTCTCCTTCTCTCTCTTCCAGCTAACCCCGTTCCAATCCAAACCGTCTTCCCCTCTCCATCTGCGTCTCTCACCCTCCCAATCTTACAGACAAAACCACATTCGTTATGATATGTATGTCGTAGAACACTATCGATTCTTGTAACCTTTGTCCAGTTGTGTGCAGTCTTCGCTTATCATCTTATCACTTCATTCGTTTATGCACTAACCATTTTCTTGCCTGTATTCTTAACCTATTATGTACGCTGATTTTATTGCTGGATGGGCTGCTGGTAAGAGGATTCTTAAGGAAATCAATGAGAAATTTATTGGTTTTCAGGTGGTGCGGGTCTCCTAGTGGGCCATCCATTGGACACTGTAAAAGCACGCTTGCAAACTATGAATGTGTACAAAGGAATTGTAGATTGTATGGTTAAAACTATGAAACAAGAATCGGTTAGTGATAATGTGTAAGAGTAGCAACAAACTAATCCTTTTAGGTATACGGGTTGTACAAAGGAATGTTAGTACCATTCATCTCCACCGGTGCTCTTCATTCATTACTCTTTGCTGGTTATGGAGCTGGTCTCCGGTTTCTGCATCCAGGAGATTCCAATGTGCTCGCGAGAAAGGATCTCCCGATGACTGATGTAAGCAGTATCACAACACACCTGAAGTTTTCTTGTTCTTCTTCAGATCCTCATCGCATCGATCTGTGGTACCCTTGTTCAAGTTGGACCAGTCATTCCCGTAGAGCTACTCAAGACAAAGCTACAGGTCCAGAGAGAAAACGTGGGACACTTTTCGAAACACTCTAAGAATCTTTATGCGGGTCCAATGGAATGTGCTCGGGAGACAGTAAGGACCGAAGGAGTCCGGGGACTTTTCAAGGGAGGAAGTGTCATTTTCTTCCGAGACAACATTGGATATCTATTTTATATTCCGGTTTATGAAGGGTTGAGCAGATACTTTAGAAGTCACAATCTGGAGAATACGTGGACGCAGCTTTTCGCGGGTGGCTGTGCAGGAGTGAGTGGATGGATCTCAGTGTGTCCGCTGGAAGTTGTGAAGAACAGGATACAAGCAGATAAGAGTCATAAGATTTTGTGAGTTCCTTTCATTCAAATTCTCGTCTTAATCCTCATTTTCCCTTTTCAGATCCCCGAAAGAAATGACGCTGAAAATCTACCGAGAAGACGGTCTGCGTGCTTTCTACCGTGGCGGCTGGGCGATCTCTCTGCGCGGATTCGTCGTTAATGCCGTGATTTTTGTGGTCTACGAGAATACATTCGCAATGTTTGATTAATGATAAACGTGTTTCCCACGACCTCAGTTACTATTAGAAGACGGGGCTCAAAAAGAGTTCTTGTTTGCATTTGCACAATCACAACCTACACACACATACCTGGTTCAGTTAGGTTATCTTATCAACTGGGTGGTCTATTGTCTTCTCACCCATTCTCGGCTAACCTTGCCGTTGTCTTCTATCTTTCCTGTTAACTGGGAGTGTGTAGCTGCCTGCCATTGACCCAGAAAACGTGTGCGGTGATCAGTCTTCTTCCCATCCCATCCACCTCTCTATCCGTTTTTCAAGGCAGCGCCGTTCAAACAACCACCAGAATCTTTACACTTGGCAAGCCCCCTCGGGTCATTTGATGACCGACAACTGTTGGTTGACATCTGTTTTGTTTTTTCAAAATCCGTTTTGTTTAGTCCGACTTAGTTTCTCCTGTTTCCCCGGTTCCTTTCACCAGTTGCCCTACCTTCATTTCTGATCCCAGTTTGATCAATTCCCTCAAACACCACGTGTCTCCGATGCTAGGGGCCTAGAGCCAAACGTGAACACATTGTGTACAAGTTGTTTGTGCGACGGCTTTTTGTGCGTATCAATAATGTATCAGTGTTAAAAATACCACAAACGCTACTGATACTGGCTTTGTTTAGGTTATGCGGCTGCTTCTTCTGCTTTTCCTGGCAGCTGGAGCTTCCTGTCTGGACAATGGACTGGCGAGGACTCCGCCAATGGGTTGGATGTCGTGGACTGCGTTTTACTGTGAGGTGGATTGTGTGAAGCATCCGGATGGGTGCATCAATGAGAAGTTGTACATGCAGATGGCTGATCATTTAGGTGAGATACGTTACAGTTACAGTTTGAAGCAAACGATGTTTAGCTAGCGATGGTTACGCTAACGTTGGCTACAAGTCAGTTCACATTGATGACTGCTGGTCTGAGATGGAAAGAGACTCTGCGGGAAACCTGGTTGCCAATAAGACACGATTCCCAAGTGGAATGAAGAAGCTGGCTAAATATGTAAGTCTCCACTTTCTCGTTCTTTGGTTACAATTAAAGTTTAGATGCACGATCTCGGTCTTAGATTCGGAATCTATGAGGATTACGGAACAAAAACTTGCGCAGGATACCCAGGAAGCTACCAGCATTTGAAGGCCGATGCTCAGATCTTTGCCGCGTGGGATGTAGACTACTTGAAACTAGACGGATGCAACATTGAAGAGTCCCTAATGCCAGTTGGTTATCCCCAAATGGAACGGGAACTGAACGCCACGGGCAGACCAATTATGTATTCGTGCAGCTGGCCAGCTTACCTTATCAACCGTCCGGATCTGGTCGATTATAACGTCATCGGAAAGTCGTGCAATACTTGGAGAAACTTTGACGACATCAACTCATCCTGGAAGTCGATCATCTCGATCATTTCCTATTATGATAAAAATCAAGACAAGCATATTCCAACTCACGGACCTGGAAAATGGCATGACCCGGATATGCTGGTTATTGGAAACAAGGGAATCACAGTGGACATGTCTATCTCTCAAATGACTATCTGGTGCATTTGGTCAGCTCCGTTGATTATGTCGAATGACTTGAGAAACATTGCACCTGAGTTTAAGGCGATTCTCCAGAACGTTGAGGCTATCAGAGTTAATCAAGACCCCCTGGGAATCATGGGAAGACTTGTCAAGAATGTAAGTAGCTCCTAAGCTTTAGCAGATTCATCAAATTGTTGTTTTAGACCACTGACATTGCAACCTACGTCAAACAGATCACCCCATCTAAAGGAGACAAGAAGTCGTTTGCTTTTGCTCTTTTGAATAGAAATGAGACTAGAAGATATGTAAGTTATAACTTCTCCTCATCAAATCAAATTGCTCCTATGTTCAGGACAGAGTGGAAATCCGTCTTGACTCCATTGGCTTGACTGACCCAGTTGGTTACTTCATTCATAACATCTGGAGCGGAGAAGACCTCGGCCTGCTCCGTCCGGCTGACTCCATTGTGACGTTCCTGAACCCAGCTGGATCTGCCTTCTACACTGCTCACGTGGCTTCTATCAGACGGCCAATCAAGAAAATCAAGTATCCATTCAGCAACAGAAACGTGCTTTATGAGTTTGAAAGAGCTCAAATCGCCAACAACATTGACTACTTTGACTACCTCAAAACCAATCGTGTTCAGTTCTAGGTCCTCCTTCTCCTTATTTTCTGTGTTTTGTATAATTTGAACATACCTGTCTTTCTCTTGTCACCTAGCTAAATAGATCCACATAAAGTGTTTCCTATCTTGATCGCCAATCTCTCTTCCTTCCAATGTTCAAGTACACCTTTTCATCCCTGCAGCCAGGAACAAGCGCCAAATTGTGAACCTGCCCCGGGAAAGACGCGAGACTTTTTGAATCGAAATGTTGGATCTCCGCTAGCTGGTCCACTCCGGAGATGGGGCAAGCGATTCGGCACGATGGGTGTCTTTTTTGAACAGAATACACATCCCCATCTGGACCGAGAGGGCGGGCATTTTTCAAGATTACGACTGTTCCATTGCCAATGCAACTCTTCCTGGCTGAATGTCTGCACTGCCGTTTTATCATGAGAGAATCAAGAAAACTTACTTTTCTGTACACTGTTATCTCTGGGTAAGTTCAGCTAAAACTGTAGTTTGTCTACTTCATGGTCTTTGATCTCTTGAGAGCATACTTCCAACATAAAGACTTTAGTCCTGTCGAAACCGAACCCCTCTCACCATTCTCGCCGTCTTCGCCTTCTCCCTCGTCCTCTGCACCATCTATCTGAACGTCAAAGTCTCCGGAATTCATGCTTTTCGTCACTCCGCCACTTCTCCCTTTGAGTACGCTGTCAGTTCAAATGAAGAGAACAATCCCTTCAATCACACCCACGCTTTTATAACTTCTGCGTATTACTACGAAAACTCCAAGTCGTAAGTGTTTCATTGTAGCTCTTTGAGGACTCAATCATGATTGTTCAGATTGGGAGAAAACGCCCTCGCAATAGTGATGGTGATGAGCCAACGAACCTACAAGGATTTGGAGAACTATGAATTGACGATTGTGGGATCCCGGTGGAATAGAAGCCTTCGGTCCAGAGCTACAATTAAAAAGTTTGTATCATCAAGAAAGTCTCATAACTGATGGGGAAATTGCAGAGAAACACCAGAAGAAATGTCTTGTGAGTATGTGATGGTTCTTGTTCAAGCAACAACTCTGTCAAATCCAAGCAAACTGGAGATAGAGTCAGGGGGGAAGTCAGTTGAGGTAGGGAGCTTTCTGTAGCAGCTCTACATCATAGGTTTTGTAGATTCCCTTCCGAACCCCGCGAACCTGGTCTCATTCCCCTGTCGTCATGTGCATTTCCCCTCAATTTGTCGCAGAGAAATGGCAAGTGTTCCTGATGAACATCCACGTTATCCGGAGATACGGAGGACACATGCATCTCTACATTACCAGTGTCGTGGAGGAACTCTTTGAAACTCTGAAGGTCTATGAGAGTTGGGGAAGTTTGACATTGGATTACTGGGTGAGGATGAAGTTCCAAGAGACAATGACACCTTACGCGGATCCGATGAAGAATGTCGAGTGGAGGAATCAAGCAGGAGCACAGACGGACTGCTTGTTACAGTATAAGGAAGCAGCAGACTTCATCGCGTTCTTTGACATTGACGACATTCTGATTCCCCGACTCTCCCACAACTACCATCAAGAGTTCACAAGTCACTTCGCAGCTTACCCCGGCCACCATTCCATCTTCTATACAAAACGTGACGTTGCCGTCCAGACAGTACAAAATGTGGCAGATCTCTCGTTCCGTCAATTGTTTTCCTCAATGGAGATTCGCAACGAAACCGGCTACGGCAAGTCGATTGTGAACCCGAGGAAATACAACTCCACATGGATCCATCACTCGTTCCAACTGCCTCGGAATCGGATGTATAAGGTGCCGAACACGGAGATTGTGCATGTGAAGGATGTTTTGGAAGAAGTGCTGAATAGTGACGCACCATTCCACCTGCCAAAGATGTACAACACCGAAACTGACCCGCTGATCAGAGAGGCAGATTTGAATTCGTTAGATAGAGATTTTCAAGAGTGAGAAACAAATCTTCCCGTTCTTTTCTGTATCTTCTAATTTCCAGCGCATTTGGAGACGCCCGTTACAGAAGAACCGCAAAAAAGATGATCGACCACAACTACTTCTCTCCAATAGTTTTTCAGTGTTACAATGAGTCATTCTACCATCCGTTTTTCAATGAGAAGAAGAGCTTTGACGTGTTGTGTCCAAACGCGGATTCTTGCATAGTGAGTGGCAAATATTAGAAGATCTATGAACAATAACGGTACCTCTTTTTCCAGATTCCCCAACGAGAAGACATCAAGTGTGTTCATTCTGATGCCGAGTATGTCTCCGGTCCCGAAATGTTCCCCATCACTTTCCACTACGCAGTCAAACCATACTGGT
>LR537990.1:266666-338756 GCA_900883565.2 Caenorhabditis panamensis
CCATCGAGAAGCGACTAGAACCCAAGAAAGAGCTGGGTTGGAGGCTCTAGAAAGAGAACATTCTAGTGCGAACGTCAACGGAGAAGGATAACGTAAGTAACGGAGAAACGAAAAGAAGGAAAATACGATCAAATCAAGCGGTTAGCGAGGAAAACATGAAAATGTGAACACTGAGAGGTCCAGTCAAAGAAGAAACACGATGGAAGATGGACTGGGCATTCGAAAACTCGATATATGGATCCACAATAGACAATTAGGTCACTGTTTCAATATCGATAGATCAATGGGACACTCTCTAGAGAGAGAGAGCTCTCCCAGTCCTCCCCTTTTTCCGTTTTGAGAGGGACGAAACGGGTTCTGGTGTGAGAGCGCAAGAAAGATTGGATCGAGAACACAGAGTCTCGGATGCAATTTCGAGGGAGAGACGATTGGATAGACATTCAGTGGAAGCAGAGGGACTTCTGATAGTGTGTATGACAACGAAAGGGGTCTATTTTAGATCTGCTAACAAAGAAAAGGGTCATGGGATCAGAAAGTGACCACAATCAAACTAGATCTTCTCGAAACGAACTCTTTCACGAACTTATGAAGAACAAATGTAATTTCAGAGTTCTCAAGAAGGCCAGCGACCAATCCTTCCAAAAGAAAATGGGCGATTTCTGCTTGGACTCGATGACCCGGAAAGCCAATGAAGCTCCGGAATGCTCGCTTGTCAAGGAACTGGTGGAAATCAGAAATGGGTGTTCGATCGATCAGCTGACGGAGATATTCAAAAATGCCATCAGCTCGCTTTGTCACTTGACACAAGAGGAAGTGACGATGGTCGAGTGCGAATCGGTGAGTTTTCAATCAAAGTTAGAGTGATTATGATCCATATGAAACTTTTCCAGCTCCGTTTTGACATTTTGAAAGAATGGCTGGCTCATCTTCGGTACTAGCTGCGACGTGAACAACGGAGGACAACGATGGAGAAAGAAGAAATTCGAGTAGGAACATCAGCAAAGAAGGAGAAAGTAAGGAACAATGAATCAAAAGTATGAAACGAACAAATCGAGTAATTGGCAAGGGAAGCCGGTGAACACTGCGTAATCGGTGAACACTGCGAGGTCCGGTCGAAAAAGAGACACGGCGACTGATGGACAGTGCCTTCGGTCCCCTCGTGTCCTCGTCCCCTCACCCATTGGGAGGGGCGCACTTGCTGTGTTCCCTGTCCCAGCGTGCGTCGTCCCAACGTGCCCCGTTTGTCAAGGTGCGGGGGATACAGATAGTGGGTCTAGGTGCAAGTGTAGGACTGCGAGAGGGCATTAGGGTGAACGTTTCAGGGGCGAGAGTGCATAGGAGAGAAGTTGGTTGAGATCTGCTAGAAAGGATCATCGAATCAGAGGTTGTCTTCTATCAAACTAGATCTCATAGTTTGTCTACTTTCAATTCGGGTTTTCTGTTACAGTTGGAAAAGGAATCAACAGAAAACAATACAAATATAGTGAAGGGAACATGGAACTTTTTGAAATGTTTTCGAATTTTCGGGAACTGGAAAGTGTGGTTCGGAGAACCACAAGAGAATAGCTTTTTTTTAATTCCAATGTCTCATGTAATAAACTGTTCGGATGAGCAAATCACAACGTTCTCGCATATCCGAAATCGATAGAGATCAACGAGAGGAGAGAAAGAGGACAGAAACGGAAAAATTCTTCAGAATGACAGAGAAGAAGTACTAGACAAAACGGGAGAAGAAGCACGACGTGGACACCACCGACACCCAAGCCGAGGAAATACAACTCCACCTGGATCCATCACTCGTTCCAACTGCCTCGGAATCGGATGTATAAGGTGCCGAACACGGAGATTGTGCACGTGAAGGATGTTTTGGAAGAAGTGCTAGCGAGTGACGCACCATTCCACCTGCCAAAGATGTACAACACCGAAACAGACCCGCTGATCAGAGAGGCAGATTTGAATTCGTTAGATAGAGATTTTCAAGAGTGAGAAACACATCTTCCCGTTCTCTTTCTGTATCTTTTAATTTCCAGCGCATTCGGAGACGCCCGTTACAGAAGAACCGCAAAAAAGATGATCGACCATAACTACTTCTCTCCAATAGTTTTTCAGTGCTACAATGAGTCATTCTATCATCCATTTTTCAATGAGAAGAAGAGCTTCGATGTGTTGTGTCCAAACGCGGATTTTTGCATAGTGAGTGGCAAATATTAGAAAATCTATGAACAATAATGGTATTCGTTTTCTAGATTCCCCAACGAGAAGACATCAAGTGTGTTCACTCCGCTGCCGAGTATGTCTCCGGTCCCGAAATGTTCCCCATCACTTTCCACTACGCAGTCAAACCATACTGGTCCCGTGATATCGGATGCTTTCAGTAGTCTCCTTTGTTCTGTAGCCTCTAATGTACATACTCGTTAGTTAGATCCTTTCCTCGCTTTAATAATAAACCATGGAATGTTTCTCTGGTTTTCCTCAAACTTTCTGTTCAGACACAAAATTTCGTGCCCTGGCCGGTGAGGGAAAACATACACTTTGTCAGTCGTACTCTACCTTCTCTCGGCGTCTCTCGCAATGAGCGAAGAACATTTCGAACCCGATGGACGTTATATCAACAGAAAGAGGAAGAGAGATGCAGGCAGGAAAGTACCTTCAAAGGGATAACCGTCGTTAGTTGTTCAGGTGGTCACTGGCCAGAACAACACTCTTGTTTTTTTGTAGCCATCTGATCAGATTATGAAGTAAACTAGGTTTTTTTGTTGCGGGTGACATTGCATTCGTCTAGTCAAATGCATTCTTTCTTTCCTTTGTTTCTGTTGTTGAAACTGATAAGATTTCTTCGAAAGTTAACAATTTATTTGGGAAGAGGAACAACAACGCGGTACTTAGGAGTTGGAGTTTGGTTCGCGCTTCTTTCCTGGTCCGGAAGCGACGTTGACGAAGCGGCAGGTGTACTGGATACGACGGAATGCACGTCGCTTCTTCTTCTTGTCCTGCTTGTCAACCTTCGGGGTCTGGGCGCGAACTTTTCCGGCACGAGCGAGGGATCTGTAGACCTTTCCTGTAATAAGCAAAAGTTACGAGATGGAAAGTGATTCGATGAATAACTTACCTCCGAGAAGTGTTCAGTCGACGTAGAGCGTCGGCAGGTTTTCGACTTGACATTTTTCGAGGGTGAGTTTCTTGCGGAGGACCATGAATCCGTAGGAGATGGGGAACTCCACTCCGGCCCCGATCACTCGCTGCAAAATGCAGGAATTTGTGGAAAATATGGCAATTCGGGCAAAATTTTTCAAATTAATATTTCCATTTTATGAAAATTTACCTTAGTAGCGGAGAGGGTAGTGAAAGCATCCTGTCGAGCGTGTGCGTGGTGTTGTCTAGGTCAAGACGAAAGATCTGCATTCTGAAAACATCGAATGTTGAATAATTGATAGTGGAAGCGAACGGATGCCATAAACGGTGGAACGAATGTGATAAATGGATCAGAACTAAGAGCAGAACATTTTGAAGGTAATTTTTTAGAAAATTTGCAAGAAATCACTCGAAAAATGGAGAAGAAAATCGAAAGAAACGAGTAAAATCATCGAGAGAGACATTTCCTGAGAAAAGCAGAGAGAGCAAGCTTTTTGGAGAGACGCAGAGCAAGTTCTTATCAACAGAGCGCGTTTGCACTGAACATTTCTCTGCGTCTCTTCAAAAAGCGTGCTCTCTATTTTCATCGGTTTTGACTATAATTCTCCGATCCTGTTTCGAGTTTTCCACCGGTTTCGGCACGGTTTTTGCTTTTTCGAGTCTCTTTAAGCTTTTTTCTCGTATTTTGACTCAATCCTCGTCAATTTTTCTCGATTTTTTCACTAAAACATGCCAAAATTAGGTTCATCTGTCGTTCGTCTCCTTCTGATTTTCCGTCTCTTCTTCCATTTTCTTTTGCCTCTCGCCACTTTCTTCTCAATTCAGTTTTTCAGGTGATGTCTGCCTTGAAGAAATCCTTCATCAAGCGCAAGCTTGCCAAGAAGCAGAAGCAAAAGCGTCCAATGCCACAATGTAGTGGTCAATGAGTCCGCATAAAAACCGGCAAAACCGTGAGTGTTTTTTTTTATTAGAAAAGTGATATTCCTACCCAGAAAAAACGCATGATAAGCCGATTTTTCACAAATTTTGGCTCCGTGGCTCTCGAAATTCGGTCATTATAGGCTTGTCACCGCCTTAAAAACTTGAAAATCGACGAGTCTGCTTTTTTTAAAGTTTATTTAGAAAAATTGACGCATCCAGTCCTAATTTCAACGGCTGCGAAACGTCCAGGAACCCGAATTTTTTTGAAAAGTCCATTCTCAATGATTCACAGCAAATTGTTTGTTCAAATCATCTATTTTCTTTCCCAGGTGAAGTACAATGCCAAGAGACGCCACTGGAGACGCACCAAGCTGAAGCTCGAAGCTGCTGATCGGTCAACGGCTACACCGGAAACCCGTCGCCCAAATTGTTGTTCAATTTTCAATAAAACTTTTTATTGGAAGAAAAATTTGTCAAAAAAGAGAAAACAGAATTAAACCCGAAAATTACAAATATCATTATTCTATTTGACGACGAAAAGAAAAAAAACCGAGAGATGATTGAAGACCAGTTTGAGAGGTGTTGAAGGATGAAGGAAGAGGGCGGGGAAACTCGAGCGAGAATGTGGATGTACTTGGTGGCAGGAGCACTCTGAAATGAAGCTTGATTTAGCTAGGTCTATTCGATTCTCGAAACGCTCACCAACTCAGTATTCGCCACGACCTTCCAACATGAGCTTCTTGAGTTTTCCTCGAAACTCAGGGATCTCTCGGGCAGCAACCTCTTGAGTGAACTTCGTTCCCTCCATCCAATGCGTCGCCATCAATGCCGAAAACGCAACACAATCCATCCCTCCTCGTTGCACCGGCGATCTGAGCTCTACGAATGCTCGCTTCTTCTCCGTCTTCTTCTGGAGTCCTTCGTACAGACGAACCGCTCTACGAGGGACAGGACCGGGCCCATTGACATATGCGTAGAAGGTGTCAGCGGTGACAATGACTAGGAAAGCGTGATGATTATCGGAAAATGGACAGAACACAGTGTGCTTTGTCGCCAAATTTCTCACGATATCTCTCACATCGTCCTCAACTGACTGTAGTGGAGTGTCATCTTGATAGGAAATGTATCCAAAGTTCTCCTCTGCTTCCGGATGGTCTTCCATGTACACTTTGACCCAGGTAATCCAATGAAGTGCACAGAGTCCTCCGTCGCCGTCAAGAGCAGCAATGAAGACGTATGGGTACATGACTCTGAATTAAACAACAGTTAATCCAAGCCAAAACTATCCTTACCTGGTGGAACAGACTAGAAAAATGGGCAAGATGCACACGAACAAAAGGAATGTGGAGAAATTAGAAAACAAAAATTAAAAGTTCAAATTTATTTTCCACGTTGCGTCGAGTTCAATTATTAAAATGTTGTCTTTTTCCTAAAGACGGTAACCTACGCTGAAAGTAAACGAGTTTTATGAAGAGTAAGACAAGATGTTCAAGTCGCTTTTTTCCAGACGACAATGTTTTTGGTCTCCCCCTCCCCAGAACAAAATTTAGATGTGAGACTGTTTCCGGCATCCTGTAGATCTATCCAACCGTTTCCACTCAGATAGTTATGCAGATAATCAGGCAAAACTCACAATAACTTAGTTCGCCAAATGATTGGAGACGAAACTTACAATCAGAAGGTAATTCTTCTTCCGGCTTGTCGTGCATGTTGCTAATGAGTATACCAGAGTAGCATTTCTTCATTTCCTCTTGTCATGAAACTAAAACTGAGAATGGTGAAGCGCTTTTGCAAAGATCTCTCCGTTTCCTCCCACACGGACATCACCTGAAGTTCCGCTATGGAAAAAAATACTAATTTCTGACGGCCGCATTGACCGAAAGAATATCGAATTCTGATTCGGAGAACCCACAAAAGCATGGTCTTCTATATGGAGATGGTGTGGAGCTTCACGGAGTCCATGGGCAACCGCCAGCGTATCATTTTGGCAATCTACGATGCTATGAGAGCCGCTGTTCCCGCGTCCACTGGCTGCTCAGTTCGAAAAAGACCAACTCCGTCGAGTTTCGGAAGCAAGGAACCACTGTAGAAGACCCCCAAGGAGATGTGTCAGGTGTACAAGGACAAGGGTTTTGATTTCGTCGAGTTGACCGGTGGAACATACGAGAAGCTCACCTGCGCGACCACAGTCGCGTCCGGTCTTCAAAAACACTATTGTCTACCTAAGCGGTGGATTCAGAACAATGAAACCGATGGTGAAATCGACTGAGAATGGAGCAGCTCAGAGAATCGGGCTCGGCCGGCCAATTACCGCTGGACCAGATCTTCTGAAGAAGATTCTGGAGGGTGCTGTGGCGTCTTCGATTCGAAATGCGCTTGACAAGAGCGATTCCGGGATAACCACCTTGGTTCAAGGAAGTTCAACAAGCCTAATCTAGCCAAATTTATGTGAAAAAAAGAGTTTTGATGTGTTGTGTCCTAACGCAGATTCTTGTATTGTGTAGAGAAGACGTGATCAATAGGCAGTTAGTTTGTTGTGTTAAGAAGTTCTGATTATAACTTATAAATTCATTCAGTAAGATCGATAATTTAAGAGAAAAGGAAATTAGTGCACGAGTTCTTATTTCTGGATACCATCCGTGTTGATTGATTTTATGAAGAGTAGCTCCGATTCATTGTACCCGATCCGCTCGGTGCATCGTCGTCTATGGAATCGGAAGTCGTTCACATCTTTCCGGCAACGCGGGAGTCCACGAATTTTGCTGATAATCGAAGCCACAGAATGTCCATCGTCCCTCAAATCAATTTCCACGTTGAACATTGGGTAGCGACGAGGTTTGTAGGTGTTCATGAACTTAGGACTTCGATTGAAACCGGAGACTTTCTGGTAGAGTTTCAATTTGACGGGAAGGCTAAGCGTCGGGTAGACGTCGAGGATTTGCTCCATCTGTTCAAGGCATGTAATCTCCGCAAGACACGTCGTGAGAAGCTGATCGAATTGGTGCTTGTCGGCCAGGAGAAGTCGCTTTTTTGTTCCAAGATGCGAGCAATCCAATAGGAACTGTTCAAAAGACACACGAAGCTCCGGGCTCAACTCCGTCGTCGTCCCATCGATGAGGGCCTTGAAGAAAGATGGAACATTCTGGAAATAACGTTGTGTGATTCTCGAATTCATTCAAGTCTCACCTTGCTCTCTGGAAGCTTCTCGGTGGGTGGCGACAGGAAATGAGCCATGATCTCTCTCTCGTGCTCGACAATGACTCCATCGATCATCAGTTGTTGTGAGCTGATTGCATTGTTCTCGATCCCAGCCACTGTCTCGATGAGTGATTCCAATGTAGAGTTCGGATCCCACTTCAGAATGTAGACTTCTCCGCTGGTGCTCTCGATGAAAATCGGCCATTCTTGGTGTTGCTTCTTGAGTCTCAGAAGATTTGGGAACATGGCGTTCAATCCTTGGTGTCCAACAAAATCTTCATCAATTGCGTCATGTTCGACCTTCACTTCCCACATTGCCGCGCAATCATACTGTTCCATGGACATGGCAAAGTCAGAGAATTCGGAGCTTCTCAAATCTTTGAAGTAGTACATAATGCTGTTTTTGCTGGCATCCATGACCATCTTCGACTTGTATCGTTTCGCCAGATCAATCAATCCATGAATGTCGTTTTCTGGAAAGATTCAAGGTGAGAAGTTTGTTTGTTCAGCATTCGGGATTACTTTTGATGAATGAGCTCCCGGAGTGAGCTATCTGCAGGAAGATTTCGAAAAGATCCGGATCTTCCTCATTCAAGTTGAACTGCCAATCGACGTTTCCAGGTGTCTTGTTGAAGATGTCGGCGAAAAATTCAGAATTTCGCGCGAGATTCTGCAATTGGGTGAGTTATCAGTGACAGTGAAACTTCAAAATCCAACCATCTTGTTGATGTGAAACTGCCGTCCTTGTACCACGAGACAAGCATCCGTCCATCCTTCCCTTTCCTTCGAAAAATCCTCCAAAGTGAGGTGACGAGCGCCGGCAACCTTGACAATCTTCACCTGGACCTCGAATTTCGCATCCTCACTGGGCATTGACATCCAATCGAACTCGCTACTCAGATCGACTTCCACGAGCTCCAGTTCTCTGGCGTACGTCCCATTTTTCTCTGTACCAACCAAGATTTTCTTGTCTCCGATCACTTCGAACACCTCGACATCAACTGTGACAAACCATCCCGGAGGTGCCCCATGGAAGTCGTAGTCATCGGCCTGCTCCCAGTAGATTTCATCGCACTTCAGATAGCACTTGCTGTGTTGTGGGGCGACTTCCACAGTCCTGAAGGGATCATGTTGTCTATAGGAAACAAAGACGGATTGAAGGGTTACCAATGAAGTCCGAAGAAATCGTACTCCTTCGTCCCGCCGATGATGAATGAATCCGAGGTCCCTGACTCTCCGACAGACAATGTGCGAATGACGGTCATTTCCACATTAATCACGAACATCTCGGCTTTTCTGAAGTTTTCCTCCATTGTCGATCGAGACTGGATGCTGGTACGGAGGTCACGATCGAGACTGTTTCGCAGATCAGGATCATCCATGTAACCCCTTAAAAAAAACTTTTAAGTCTCAAAGTGCCATGTAGAAACTCACCAGATGCTCTCTATCTCCTGTTTTTTCTTCAAAAATGCATCCAAATCGTAGTCTGGGAACACAATCGTCATCACTTCTTTGTAGATATCGTCTTCGATTGTATGGCTCCCACGCAAGAAGTAAACGCCGTGCTCAATAATGTACCATTCGGCGTACTCTTTGACCTGTCCGATTTCGAAACGGTTCGCCAATTCGATGATTTGCGGAATCAGTTGGACTGAAAGCGTACGTTTTACATCGAATAAGAAGACTTCGTCAAGTACCTGAGAATGATGGGGCCTTCTTGTGAACGATCTGCAAGAAGATCTCGAAAACATCCGAAGTTGAATTGTCGATGATGATTTCCTTGGATGAATTGTCCGTGAATAATTTCTCGAAGATCGGAGATTTGAGCGCCAGGAACTGAAAATAGGGCGTCTTTATCGTTTTCACACCCGAAACACTCACTCTCTGGTTCACGTGGAACTCTCTTCCTTCAACGATCAGGCGCTGGTCTGTCCAGAAGAACTGGGGCTCATCGAAGTTCTCCAACGTGTCGCATCGGCATCCGACAGTCCTCTTGATCTCCACACGAACAATGAAGATTACATCGGATTGCATAATGTGATCTTTCAGTTGTTTAGACAGATTCTCCTTGATGGTCACTTCGTACGAATCGTTGATGAACTTCCATCTTTCGTTTCCAACGGATATCTCCTCGCATGCCAGTGCCACCGCGAATTCCACGTCGATTTCTACGATATATCCCAATCGGTATCTCTGCGCGACTTCCTCTAGGCATTCAAGACCAATCCAGGGTTTTCCATTCTGCCTGGCTCCGACGTAAGCCGCCCTAAACGAGTTTTGTTCCTGTTGACAATATTCTAAAGCACTCACCACTGGATTCCGTGATGGTGCTCGGTGACTTGCTCGAAGAAGTCGGATAGCGAAGTCCCTCTCTTCAGTATCAGCTTGATTGTGAAAATCCTCTCCATGTGCGATAGAAAAAGAAAACTGATTGATTGTGGAAAACTTCCGAGTAGAGGGACACGTGGGAAAACTTGACAACGGAAGTTCCAACAAGTTCACGTGTGTCACGGAAAGTTACTACTGATAAGAACTTCTTCGTTCCCATCTCTCATCTTCCTTTTCAGGTAGGACAGAGAGAGGTTCATAGAGATCGATGCGATTGACCGGAGTCTTTGAATAATGAAAATGCGTGTTCATTTTTCTCTGTCACAAAACTATGTGATTAGTTCTGAGTCAAAACACACACTCTCTCCTCATTTGTCATCATTTTCTCTACCTCTCTCGACCGAATGTATAACATTTTGGTCTCTGTGGACTACAACGCTCAAGCAAAGAGAGACGGAGAATGTTGAACAGAAGAGAGGTTTGCAAGGTGGATCAGTCGTCGCCATTTCCATTATAACATTGCCCTCTGTTTTGTTTTGACAAAACTGAAACATGAGTGAAATTCCGTCTACAAGTGCTGATTTTCTACCCGATATTGTTGTAAGAACGTTGGATTCACTGGTCAAACAACAAAATTTTCATCAGTTTCAGGTAGCCAGAGATAGAAAAACTCCAAGACAGAGTTCTAGTTCATCAGGCACATCAACAGTTTTGCCGTCAAAATGCAGTATTTGCAGTCAACCCGCCGTGGGATTTCATTATGACGTAAGTTTTCTACCTGTCCATGTCTTCAGTTACCGTCTTCCTACCCTTTCAGGTAGCTTCTTGCAACGGTTGTAAAGCATTCTTCCGTCGGACAGTCATCACTGGTCGACGCTACACATGCACCCTTTTCAAACGATGCTTGGATGGCACAAGCTCCTCGAGCAACAAAAGAATATGCGGAGCCTGTAGATTTGCAAAATGTGAAGAAATGGGAATGAATCCCATGTCTATTCAAGCTGAACTGCTCTCGGATCAGGGAAAACTGATGAAAGCGGAGATTCTGAAAAGGCGGCAGAAGAATGAACAAGCTTCGAGGATCAAGTTGCAGACACAGATGATGAATGTTGAAGATGAGTTGAGCAGTGCCATTCGGAAGTTGACATTGGCAGAGAATCAGATGGAGATCCTGCACAACTCGAACCTCCCGGAGTATTATGGAGATCTCAGACCTTTACCGGACATTCTTAGCAGTGCTCCGGTATTTGATGCAGAGAAAATACCAAACCTTTACTACATGCATGACAAATTATATCCTGCTCATGCTGGTTTCGCTCATAACAGTCTACTTTCCATTGTGGAGCACGCAAAGTTACTGGACTTCTTTGGACTTCTGAGCATTGAAACTGTCCGGAAAGTCATCAATCAAGGCGCAGTGATCTGCAGGAACATGATTATGTCGTATCACTCGATACAGAAGTTCAATTCGGATATCATTCGAAGACCCGATGGAACTATTGCTGGGAAACCAATGAGGAATTACAATGGAGTGTGGGTGGAGCATCGGAAGATTATTCAGAAGACGTTGCATGCGTTTCTGAGAAACATGTTGGATTATGTGGAGTATATGCTTCTCAAGGTTATTGTTTTGTGCAATCCAGGTAAACATAGACAAATGAGCCCCTATCTAAAATACGCAAAGTTTCAGCGATTCCCGGACTGCCTATTGCCGACCAAGAAGTTCTCGAGAATGAAAGAATCCGTCATGCTCGATGCCTTCTAACATATTGTTTCCGACAACACGGAAAACTTCAGGGACCATCAAGATACGCCTCCATCCTCTCAATGGTCTCAATAATGGAACAACAGCAGAGGGAACAAAAGAGTTTTCATGTAGTGTTGAGAGCATTTCACAGAGATGCACAGTTCTTTGTTAGTCCGTTGTATGATGAGATTATGGAGTCTTCGTGAACATGTTTGGATTATGAGTCATCCGGTTACAAGTTTGCAAATAAAAGTTGTAGTTTGTGTCATTGTTTTTCAAAGTATTGAGCAGGTGATTCTCATTAGAAGTGTGTCATTTTAAACAGCATAGCCATTCTTTTCGAATCACTCTGTTATTGCTCCAATTTCCAAGTCGCCTAGTTGATGTTGTACTTTCCCTCAAATAGAACAAATACAGACCGAAAAGACCGGGAGAAATAGTGTGTAACCTCCGAAGAGACATCAGATAAGCAGCCATTTCTGGCCTCGGCAACCATTTATTTTCCTCGTTTTCTTGTTCCGCTCTATTCAAATCACTGACCTTTCTGTTATGGAGATTGACGTCGCATCAACAAGTCAGGATTCTCCACCATCTTTAGCCCCAGAAGAAAATGTATATTGCACTTTTTATTGATTTGTTACACATGTAGCCTATTTGCAGGACATCAAACCACTGAAGAAATCTGAAAAACTGGCGAAGAATCAGTGTCCTTCAACTTGCTTGGTATGCCGGAACCCAGCGATTGGTTATCATTATGATGTCTGTACTCTTCAGATTTCTTCAGTTTATCAAAAAATTTCAGATTCCGGCGTGTAACGGCTGCAAAACGTTCTTCCGAAAAACAATTCTAAACGGAATTGAGTTGAAATGCAGTCGGAGTTCTGACTGTTTCGATGGATGGAGTCCAATTGGTAATCAGTACTCCATTTGCTTCTTTTGCTACATGAAAGTTTCAGATATGTCCCGAAGAACTTGCCGGTCTTGTCGATTTGATAAATGCATTGAATCTGGAATGAATCCATTAGCTATAAACTGCGGAGAAGTGAACGACGGTTCCAGGAAATTGATAGAAGGAATAATGGAAAAGCGAGCAAGAAAGGGGTTTGTGGCAAATTTGGTGAGTCTTGTGAACTTCAATATTTCCATGGAAAACAGTGAAGTTTAGGGAATAGTGACTCCGGAAGACAAGATCAATAAAATTATCTCCAAGTTGAGTTTAGTAGAGTCAAAGATCAACAAAGTGCACACGGATGGAATCCCCGATGGGTTTGATGTAAGTCACGTTATAGTGAAACCTTGAGTTTGACTTTTCAGGATATGAGAACTTTGAGGGACGTACTCACGTCAAAACCCGTCTTCTCTAACAAAGACATTCCGAACCTAGTGAGAAGGACCAAGGAGTAAGTTGTTCCTTCTATGTTCCTTTTTCAAGGCTTCCGATCTTCCAGCAACCGATCCAAAACAATGGACTACGCCCATTCGAGTTTTCTGGCTGCTTTGGAATACTCCAAAACCTTCGAATTTTCAAAAAAGGTTGATCTAGATGATAAGCTGATTCTCGCAAAGCATGTCACCGCCATCTGTTCCAACATGATCAACGCATTCTACACGTTATCAAACTATCAATCGGACAAATTGATGCTCCCAGATGGAACGGAAGCAGGGGCAAATATGATGGAGTTCAGACTGTTTTACAACTTGAATGTCAGTCATGATATAATGCAACGAACTCTTCGAATCATCCTAAGAAACAGGGTGGATCGAGTGGAGTACATGCTACTGAAAGCCATTATCATGTGCAATCCAGGTAACTCCTCCCCCGTCTTTTCAATGTTCCACTATTGTTTCAGCGGTGTCCTGTCTATCAGAAAGAACACAAATCATCCTGGAAGCTGAGAGACAGAACTACGCCTTCTGTCTTCTCCGGTACTGCCGATTACAACATGGAGCAACAGCTGGTCACACCAGATACGCAGAGCTTCTCTCAATGGTTCCTGGGATGGAGTTCGAGGTTCAACGACAGAAGAGCTTTCACATGTTCATAAAAGTACATATGCATACTGCTAGATTCCAAGAACTTCTTCCAGTTCCTGTGATTTTGACGAATGTTTTTGATCAGGTTTTGGATTCTTGAATATGAATAAAATGAACGGAATAACTATAAAAGAGAGGGCGTCTGCCTAAATTTCTTCAAATCATGGGTTCCCGAAAGGAAAGGGCAGACCAAATTAGCACCGAAGTCCCCTCTTTTCACCTGGCAAACAGGAAAATGAGAGAGACGCAGCAACAACTTCACACCGTGTACTTGCCGGTTGTTTGATCGATTGTTTCGCGTGAAGTGTTATTTTGATCTATTCAGGTTAACATGAGTTTCTTTATGTTCCCGTTATACTATATAAGGTAAGCAAACTGGTTTTGTGTTGGTTTTATAAAGTTTTCAGTAATGGAGATGAGAGATCTGTTTCTAACGAGGTTGTCGGCAAACCCGGTCAAGGGAAAGATTTAGTAGAGCAAAAAAAAGTTGCAATATATGATAAAGAAGAACAAAACGAGTCAGGAAAGAAAGAAAAACTTGGTGGAATTCCAAGACCGGTAAAAAACTGCTTTGAACTTTGTATAATTTGTCACAAGTATGTTCCAGAAAATCTTGAGTCCAGAGGATAAAGTCAATCGGATAATAGCAAACTTGAGTGTGGTGGAACGGAAGATAGACAAAATTCATTCAAGAGGAATCCCTAAAGGTTTCGATGTAAGTTTTCATGAATTCCAGTGTGATACTACCTAACTTTTC
Organism: Caenorhabditis panamensis; assembly: GCA_900883565.2. NCBI lineage: Eukaryota > Metazoa > Nematoda > Chromadorea > Rhabditida > Rhabditidae > Caenorhabditis > Caenorhabditis panamensis. The sequence continues at coordinate 280,784 of LR537990.1, forward strand.
AGGACATGCGGAATCTTGGAGATGTGTTGAAAGCTGGGCCTTCTCTTTCCCGTACCAACACCAGAACTTTAGTTGAGGGATGCAACACTTCAAGCCAACGTCCGAAAACAATGGAATACGCGCATTCCAGTATGGTTGCTTCTTTGGAGTACTCCAAAACGTTCGAATTCTCCAAGAAACTCGATATAGAAGAACGGATGACCCTCGCGAAGTATGTGACAGCGATATGTTCCAACATGTGGAATGCGTATTTCACCCTTTCCAACTATCAATCTGATCGGCTGATTCTGCCAGATGGAACAGAAGCAGGAGCGAACATGCATGGGTTTGAAGACTACGTGAAGGACTCAGAGATTTTGCAAAGGACGCTAAGGCTGTTCCTAAGAAATAGGATAAATCGAATTGAGTACATGCTTCTCAAAGCCATCATTATGTGTAATCCAAGTAATCGAATTCCTTCACTTCTCCTTTTTATGTTGTGGTTTCAGCGGTATCCTCTCTCTCCTCTGGTACACAAGCCATCCTAGAAGCTGAACGTCAGAACTACGCATTCTGTCTGTTACGGTACTGTCAAATCCAACATGGTTCCACGGGCGGTCCAGCTAGATACGCAGAACTTCTAGCAATGGTCCCGAACATGGAGTTTGAAGTTCAACGACAGAAGAGCTTTCACGCCTACATGAACACAGTCGTCAGCACTTCCGGATCTCAGTATCATCAACTAGTTCCATTTGTGTTAACCAATTTGTTTGATGAAGTTCTTGGAGCTTAACCGGAATAAATAGTTCAAAATTTTCTCTATTATCTGATCAGTGAATGAGCCAGCAAGGTGGATAATCTGGAAAAAATGATGACAAAACATAGGCCAGAGAGTTCAAATAGGTCTCTCGGCAAACACCGAGACTAGAGACGCAGCAAGTCACACGCATTTGCCCGTCCATCGTTGTTTCATTGATTGTTTGCAAGTTTACAGTGACAATGAGTTTTATGATGATGCCCCTGTATTATATGAGGTATTTTTTATATTTTGAGCACACTTTTAGCATGTAGAACAATACAGTGAGGAGATAGAGCTTCCCACTCCCAGTGGTTCATCGTATTCGGTGCAGAAACAAGATTCCCCGACACAAAAGGCCTATCAACTTCTTCCGAAGAATCAGTTTCCGGATAAATGCGCGGTTTGTCGGAACCAGTCTATTGGTTATTGCTACAATGTGAGTTTTCCACTTCAAAAATCAGAAAAGAGAATAGAGGGTCTAGGTTCCTTCATGCAGCGGTTGCAAGACATTCTTCCGGAGAACCATTGTCGATGGGAAACGCTTCATCTGTATGAATGAGAAGAACTGTTTGGAGGGAACGGAGCCCATTGGTGAGTGTCTTCTAACTCCTCGAAGAGATGATATGGTTGTTCAAGATGTTTCCAAACGAATGTGCAGAGCCTGTCGATTTGCCAAATGCGTAGAAGTTGGAATGAATCCCTCTGCAATTCGGGCAGCAGTCAAAACATCAGAAGGATACTTTTTGCTGGAAGAAGTTGTCAAAAAGCAGAAAAGCAGGCTAAGAGACAATTCAGTAAGTTGGTAACATATCTTTCACAGTCAATAGTTACATTTCAGATGAGCACAAACGAAGACTTCTTGGCGAAGATGATCGGGAAGTTGTCTCTGCTTGAAGATGAGACAGACAAATTACATAAGCACGGGATACCAACGGAATTCATTGTAAGCCCATCTTATACTGATTAAAATGAATAGAAACTGTTTGAAGGATCTACGAACGATTTCTGAAGTTTTGGCGTACCCAGTTGCCACGTTCAACTCCCATCAGATTCCCAACTTGACTCCTGCTCTGGAAAAGTGAGTCATTCTGGTTTTTGAGCAAGTATTTTGCTACCAATAACATTTCAGAAGCATCAGAAACACATGCATTACATTTATGACAAACGGCGTTCTTGCTGTCATCGAGTACTCAAAGTCGTTCAACTTCTCCTCAAAACTCGACTTGGAAACTCGTATCAGACTTATCAAACACGTGGCGTTGCTGGGTTCCATCATGGCAAGTGCCTCTTTCTCGATGCACCTTCGCAAATCGGAAGCTCTCTTGTGGCCAGATGGAAGTGCTGCTGGATTCATAACTGATTGTCTTGCTGGGGAGAGATTCGCTGAGTACAGCAAGCAGCTGCAGAAGACGTTGCACGCATTCCTGAGCAACAAGGTGGATCGTGTGGAGTACATGCTACTGAAGGCAATTGCGATCAGTAATCCAGCAATCTCGGGGCTGTCAAGATACGAGCAAGATGTCATTGAATCTGAGAGGAACATCTACGGAAGAGCGTTGTTTGACTATTGTATCCTGCAACATGGGGTTACCAATGGTCCCGCTAGACTTGCTGCCCTGCTGTCTTTGATTTCAGTTGTGGAGATGCAGTCCAAGCGGCAGAAGGATTTTTATGTGATGATGAAGGCTACAACTACGGAAAGAAACTGTAAAACTCCTGTGAGAAATGCATTCGATGAAGTTATGGATCCATGATCTTTATTTATGATCTTCTTTTCAATATCCCTTTCTTGCTGATCTGCTTACTTTCTCTCTTTCCCAAATAAATCCAATTCCAACTTAACAAGTTCAAAATGACATCATCACTCATTAGCTCTAGTACATTCCCAAGCACAATTTCGGTCGGAAAGAAACGTGAAAACCGGCAAGAGACAGACCAACAGCAAAGATCGGTTGGGAACAAACAGATGGAGACTTAGACGAGCGGAGAGAGGGAGAGAGACCGCTCATTTGGTTCTCGGGTCTCTGCACTCCATTTGTATTTCGCAATCTTTTGGTTTTGATTTTTATTGATAACTGCCAGGTTTTCGAAACTGAAACGAAAATTCTAGAACTTCGAGGGAATGATGACGACTTTTCACAACTTTGATCATGACATACAACTACATATTCCTTCCACAAGCCAGGAACAGATTGAGTAAGAAAGAACCTTGGTGTCCCATACTGATGTCTGATGCTTTCAGGTACATCCCATCATATTTCGAAGGAGCCACTGTCGTAGAGCTCCCCGATTCCAACTCCAACTCCAATTCGCAAGAGCCGTTGTCGTCAAGTCCCCCAGATTTCGCCGTGAGTTTCCTTTCTTTCCTACCTTCTTGAATATGCGCATGTTTCGACCACGTGCTTCTTGTTTCGTTGAACCCTGTTGTTGTCCTCGGCGACAGCACATAATTATGAACGTTTGCAGAGTCCGAGTCCATTTGGCGACGAGAAAGTATACAAGAGTCTTCCGAGGAACAAGTGTCCGTCAAAGTGTTTGGTGTGCAGGAACCCCGCTATTGGATATCATTATGATGTTAGTTTGGGGCCAGGTGGGGGAAGAAACATAAAAAGAGACAGGTTGGTAGTAATCTTTAAATTTGATTCGGAAGAAGAGGGAGGCGCAAAGGCAATGTGTGCCAATGCCTTCATCAAACTATACATACATAGACACTAGGGATGGAAAATACGATTTTTGTAGTTTGTGCCAATACTATAACGCACTTGTAAGATTAGTTGTTATATCGATTAGAAAGAGAAGATAATACAGATAAACTTAAAAATTTTGATTCCAGGTCCCATCTTGCAATGGCTGCAAGACATTCTTCCGTCGGACCATCATCACTGGTCGCAAGTTCACCTGCACTAAAAACCAAGATTGTATGGAAGGAACTGAGCCGATTGGTTCGTTATTTGCCATGGATTTAGTGACTGTTCTCTATTTCAGATATGTCCAAGAGACTCTGTCGTGCTTGTCGATTTGCCAAATGTGTTGAAGCTGGAATGAACCCGATGGCAATTCAAGCAGAGGTCAAAACTTCTGAGGGCAAGATGCTTAGAAACGAAGTTATCTCTCAAAGACAGTCTACTGGCATTGTTTCATCGTTAATGTTCACCGAAGAAGATCTTCTCAACCGGATGATTGAAAAGTTGACATTGGTGGAGAGCAAGATTGAACCTTTGCACAGAGCGGGGATTCCCCCTGGTTATAGAGTAAGCTGGTTATCAAATATTGATTCAAAGTTGCTTTAATTTTATTATCCCTCTTTGCAGGACGTGAGAAAACTTGAAGAAATCCTTGACGCGAAACCAGTTTTTGTGGTAACCGACATCCCGAACATGCAGTTCCATGCATCGCATTGTGATAAGGAGGGGAGGTTGGTAGAGATCAGAGAATCAGAGAATCAGCTTCTCTAGCTTTCAGAACTCGTAGGATGTGTGTGAACTATGTGCACAGTAGCTTCTTGGCCTCAGTGGAGTCTTCAAAGCTCTTCGACTTCTCCTCTCAGTTAGAGCTGGATAGCAAGATGCTTCTCATGAAACATGCCACAGTTGTTTGCTCTAACATGATGAATGCGTTCTTCTCAATCCATCAAATGAAATCCGACGTTCTCCTCCATCCAGATGGGACTCTATCTGGTCCAATGAGAAAGAGAGACAGGCAGGAAAACGTGTGGACCGAGCATACCCACCTTCTTCAAAAGACGCTGATTGCTTTTCTGAGCAACAAAGTTGACAAGATTGAGTACTTGCTTTTCAAGGCTATCATGCTCTGCAACCCAGGTGACACTCATATAACTTCATTTGCCATTTGACATCTAATTATCGTTTCAGCTGTCCCGGGGCTCTCAATATTTGATCAAACAGTCATTGAAAAAGAGAGAAACCAGTACATGAAAGCTTTGTTGAACTACTGCCTCCTGCAACATGGAACCCTCAATGGTCCTGCTCGGTTTGCTGCGATCATTTCTCTTGCTCCAACAATTGAGGGACAATCCAAAGGACAAAAGGATTACCATATCTTCTTGAAAGCGAAGCACTTCCAAAAGCACAAAGAGATGGGATTCCCTCAACGGAAGTGTGTTAGTGGCATGTTTGATCAGGTCATGGAGTCCTAATCCTTCATTATTATTTATTCTTACTGTACATAAATATTATAAGTCTTCTCTCATTTTGTCTAATACCTCCTGTTAATAAAGTCATATGTTTTCAATAAAGCAGCTTGATATGATTGGTGATAAGGCTTGATAAGGCTTGACAGGGCTTCTCCTTATCATCCATCCCTCCAGAACTTTCACTGTGTTTGCTGATCAAACTATCAAAAAACATATAACTTTCTCTCATCCGCAATGTATTTGCGCCTAGTGACCAACTGGAGATCATCTTCGCCCATTACTGCCACGTCATCCGTTTAACCTCTGGCCTACTGGATATGTGTGCGTGGGCTTACTGAATGAATGTCCCGCGACTGAGCGACCGAACTTGAAACAATAATACGGGTGTTTTGGACTGCGGGTTGCCTGCAGAGAATTTTTAGAGAATTTGGCACGGTACGGCGGGCGGAAAAGAGAACAAATATCGTGATAGACGGGTGGAGGAGAAAACGACGAGAGACCGACGAAAGCGACCGCCTCGTCTGTCTCGCCTTCCGATACCTCTCAAACGAGACGATGTTTGACATACAACAGAAATATTCCAAACTTCAGAAGACACCGATGGACCTGACTGGAGAGTCCTCTTCCTCTAACGAAAGGTTTGTAATTTGAGCATTTTTCATTCAGCGACTAACTAGACTCTTTTAGGACCTCTTCTGATACAGATTACGTTGAGTTGTGTCCTGATATGGTTGGAGTTAAGGAACCGGTCAAGACGAAGACAGTCTCAAAACCAAGAAGAAACCGTCGCTCCAAAGTTTATAAAAGCCTCCCGCAAAACCAAATTCCTTCGGTTTGTCGTATTTGCCGAAACCCTGCAATTGGATACCATTATGAAGTGAGTCTTTCTAGTTTCTACCCGCTTTTTCAATGCTCTCGATTCCAGGTTCCCTCTTGTAATGGCTGTAAGACCTTCTTCCGTCGTACCATCATCACTGGTCGCAAATTCAAGTGTTACAAAGTCAGTAACTGCCTGGAGGGAGAACAAGTCATCGGTAAGCCATATCACACGTTGTTTTCCGTTACTCCCCTCCCTTCCAGATACTACGAAACGTGTGTGTCGGGCGTGTCGCTTCGAAAAGTGTGTGCAGGCTGGAATGAACCCGATGGCAATTCAGGCAGAAGTCAAGTCCGACGAGGGAGAGCAGCTGCGGAAGCAAATTGCAGAGAAACGCGCGAGTGGCGAGAAATTTGATAGTGTGATGTTCTTCAATGTGGAGGAAAAAGTCAACCAGGTTATTGGAAAGCTGACTATGGTGGAGTCAAAGATTGATGGAGTGCATAATGTCGGAATGCCGATGGGCTTCAAGGACACACGAGACCTGAGCACGGTGCTCTCTTCAAAGGTCATTTTCAACAATATGGAGATCCCGTCGATGAGTTACACCCCCGTGAAATGTTCAAAGCACACTGGATTGTAAGTAGCTCCCAATGAGCAGAACACAACATTGTTTTCCCTATGTTTTCCAGACCGAAACGAAGAAGTCGTAACTTTGTTCACTCGAGTTGTTTGGCCGCCATCGAGTACTCGAAGACCTTTGATTTTGCAAGTGCGATTGAGATCGACAGTAAGGTGCGTGCGACGTCAGAGGTTCTAACCAACCCGATCCACTAGATACATCTTGCATCTAATTGTACTCGAAAGATGGTGCGCGGTGATTTCTGAACACGTACTCGAGGTGCTACGGAGATGTTTCGTAGATTTCCTAGATGAACCTCAACATTCGCTACAGATAGCAATCGTTCCGTCCTTTCCAGATCCTCCTCGCAAAACATACGACACTCATGTGCGCCAACTTGACGAATGCATTCACGACGTTTAGCAAGCTCAAGTCAGACAAACTGTTGTACCCGGATGGCAGTATCTATGGGCCACCAACAAGAAAGAAAGGACCATTGATTGAGAAACAGAGATCGTTCCTGCAGAAAACATTAGTAGCGTTTATGGCGCATAATGTGGACCGAACAGAATACTCACTTCTCAAAGCTATTGTGCTGTGCAATCCAGGTATACACGGAACAGCTGTGACGCACACAGTATTTCTTTTCAGCGATAGAAGGGTTACCTGTCGACGACATGAAGTATCTACAACGGGAACGGGAAGTGTACGGACAGTGTCTTCTCCGGTATTGCCTGCTCCAGCACGGGGTGCTGAATGGTCCTGGTCGATTCTCTGCACTTCTCTCCATCTGTAATGTGATAGAAAACCAGCAACACGCGCAGAAGGACTATCATCTGTATCTAAAAGCAATTCACAGTCAGAAGCACAAGGACCCCGCAGAGTTGAACAAGAAGTGTATAAGTGTACTGTATGATCAGATAATGGAAGCCTGAGTAATTATTAGTGTATTGTCCACCCTCTTTGCCCCTTCCGTATTAAATACAAATATGTACGTACAACGTTTATGACGACGAATAAACCGATTCGATACATGCTTGTGCAACAGATCTAACGCCTGCGCAAAGCAGCGCCCGGAGTGCACCCAGGGGAAACATCGTTGCCAAAACTCTGCCCACCTCCTACCTCTCTCTACAGCTTTCATCGCAACAACGCGGCGTATAGACCCGGGAAAAGGACGAGACGGCGGAGACGCAGCCCTAGAAAGACTCCAAAGAAACAAAGATGCGTTGATCGTTAGGGCAGCAGGCCAGAATCGTTTTGGTTCGTCACTGGTATTGTGACAACTGCGTGTGTACCACGTGGCCGATGCTCGCTCCGATGCTTCCCGACTTTACTGTAGTGGCATCAACCAGTGGCAAGTAAGTGAAACTTTTTGAACATCTCATTTAACTTTTGTTTGCCGAGAAAATCGATATAAGGCATGTGAACATATCATGTTACTTTGGTCTTTTCAGATGCCTCCCCTCAGAAATAATGCTCCCAGACATTGGAAGTCCATGTGATTTGGAAGTTTCCTCTCCCTACCAAAAGACTTTGATGATCCAAAAGCCCATGCCAAACCGAGGTGTCTGTCCATCACTATGCAAAGTTTGTCGGCACCCCGCAACTGGATACCACTATGATGTTCCCTCGTGTAACGGCTGCAAGACATTCTTCCGGAGGTCCATTCTCGACGGCCGCAAGTATCAATGCCTCAAAATGAAAAAGTGCATGACAGGAGATGATCCAGTAGGTATGACCCTTTCTGTTTTGAATTCCAAATTCACCGGAATTCATTTTAGATTTGACGAGGAGAATGTGTCGAGCTTGCCGGTTTGAGAAATGTGTCGACGCCGGAATGAACCCGGAAGCCATACAAGCGGAAGTGAAGAACTCGGAGGGCAAAGATCTGAAGAATGAGATCTTGCTCAAAAGACAGTCTAGTGAAGGTCTCAATACCAAGCAGGTTCTGTCTTGTTTCAATGATCAAGTAGAGAAGATAATCGAGCAGCTGACAAACATCGAGATGAAGATTGAGCCATTATACACTGGAGGGCTCCCGGCTGGATTTATGGATCATCGGAAGATAGAGGAGATCTTGAGTTCTCCGTTGACTCTTTCTGTTGATTCCGTGCTGAATCCGTCTCTCGGACCAACGTGTGTAGATCCTGTGACTGGAGAGTGAGTCGTAAATATTTCATCTCCAAGAAGAAAAAAAGAAATTTGATGTATTCAGGATCAGAAAAGGCTCCGGATGCTACATTCACACATGCCTTCTCGCCAGTCTCGAGTACTCGAAGATGTTCGATTTCGGGAACAAAATAGACTTTGAGAGCAAGTTGTTGCTCATGAAGCATGCTTCCTACATGTGTGTGGATATGATGTCTGCATTCTACTCGTACAGTACCATGAAATCAGATAAGTTGATGCATCCAGATGGGAAAATGATTGGACCTCCAAAAGTGAAGTGAGTCTTTGGTTTATCGTAAGATTCTCATGATTCCCCATTCAGATACGGAGAGCCGGGGGTGGCCCACACCGTGAGAAAGCAGAAAACTTTGATTTCCCTGCTCAGGAATGAAATGAATCGAGTGGAGTATCTTCTACTCAAAGCCATTGTTCTCTGCAATCCAGGTATGTGACTTGGTGATAAACTGTGTTGACGTCAAGACACTTCCATAAAAGAACGGTTTCCTTTTTTATGAAGACGCTACGTTGTTTCGTTGGTGGGTGACCCATTTCTATGGAGAACGCGTGGGAAACATTTGTCATAGAAAACTGGGAGACAGGCAACTTCATCCAGTATCAGAGATCCCTTGCAATGGGTTCATTCATTCTAAAAAGCCACCTGGAGACCACACGTTTTCGGTTTCAAATTGAACCTTTTGTTTTGATCCTGACCCAATCCTCTGTAGTTCAAACAGAACCGAATAGGTAAATCCAATTCAGCTAGATCATTCCAGCTGTCTGCGGACTTCCCCCATTGGTTCAACAAATCATCGGAAAAGAACGGGAACTCTACGTTCGTTCCCTGCTCACCTACTGTCTTCTAAACTATGGCTCCGTCCACGGTCCTTCTCGCTTCTCAGCTCTTCTCGCCATCCCATCGGTTCTCGAATTTCAACAGAAAAGTGAGCGAGACTTCCATCATCTCGCAAAGGCGACAATTCTAAAGGGATGTTGGGCGGATGTGAAGAGGATAAGTAATCTTTATGAACAACTCATGGAGTCATAACATGTTTCTAACCCTATCCAAATGCATAATAAGCTTTAACAAATCCCCGACATTAAGAAATTCCAATTGAACTGAATCCCCTCGTTCTTGCCTGCTCAGGTTGTGTCTTTCAAAAGAGAATCGTTTTATTGCTATGACTGTGATAAATACAAGTTTTAACTTATAACATTATCATTATCGCTTCAAAATACTGTTGGCACACAAATTTCTTCAAATAAATTACTATATTACACTTATTGTTCAGTGGTTTCCTGATGGGAGAGAGCGGAGAATGTGAAGCGTTTACATAAAGCTCTGTCATTCTGCACATACAAGTTTTTGTCGTTTTTGAAAAGGATAAATAAAAGTAAAGTGAAAATGATTACAACCGGAATCCATTGTCAGCGATCAGTTTGACGGCATCGTAGAGAGTGTCGACGGTGAGGTCAGGTTTGACTGGGAGCTTCTCGAAATCGGGACGGTATTTGCCAGTTCGGACTTGGATGCCGCGCATCCCACAAGCTTGTGCACCGCCTACGTCTGATAGCAAGTCATCTCCGATCATCACGATCTGGAAAAATTTTTCTCGATTCTATCTTTCAAAGATTAACAACTCACTTCCTCTGGCTTCATTCCAAGTGCATTGATCCCTTGCTGAAAGTAAAAGTGACTTGGCTTTCCAATATTCAACACTTCACAGTTCGTCGAGAACTTGAGCGCAGCCGCAAACGCACCCACATCGATGCACGGTCCATCAACCCGTTGAAAGAACTTCCTGAAACCAGAGAAACACGTGAGACACCCCGCCAAAAGGGGAAGCAATTATTACCCGTTTCCCATTGTTATGAGCAGCGGTTTGGGCATGTCGATGAGGACGCGGAAGGCGCGGTTGATGCGCTCGAACGAGAAGCCTTCCTCGACTTCTCCCATCACCACACAGTTCGGAGAAGCCGTGTCGATGCCGTCGAAGTAGGAGAGCACATCTTGAGAGAAAGAAAGATCGTTGGCGGAAGAGGAAACGAAGAGGGGCTACCGTCTCTGACGAAAAGATGCGGACGGAGCTCGTTCTCTCGGAGGTATTGGGCGACGACTGGCGCCGGAGTGATCACATCTTCTTCTCGGACACTGAGAAGAGATTGGGAGTAGAATAGAGGGATTCTCCTTTGTTTTCAAGAAAGACTCACTTGATTCCAAGCCTCTGAAGTCGTTTCGCCACGTTTCTATTGGAGTTTCCTTTGGCGTTACTCAAGAACTTCACTTTTGAGTGTTGATACAAACTGAAATATGAAACGTTCATAATCAATAACAGTTTGCAAAAGAATCATTGGTTTCCGCTTCTACAAAAACTGCATCTTATTTAGTTCATAAGTTGCTCAAAAGCTCGAGCACCTTGTTTGATTCACGCATGACTAATTTTTGTGTTCTTCGCTCTCTTTTTTCTCTGACTCAGTGCAAATTGGCTTGGGTAACAACAAAAAAACAAGGAAAACAATGTTACACTTCTCACCCAATCTGTTTTATTTATAGAAACACTCACAAGTTGACAGCCTCAGCAGACATCGGAATGGCCACTCCGTCAGATTTGTAAATGCTGTTGTACAAGACTCCAGTGATGTCGAGCAGGAATCCGTTAACCACCCTTCCGTTGGCCATTTGTGCCTGGAAAGAAAGAACGAAAAGTTGGTCGATGGGGGAGGGAAAGAGCGGAAGAAGAAGAGGAATTTCAGTGGAAAAAACGAAAAGGAATGGGAGCGGAGGAGGGGGGCTACTGCTCAGTGGCAATATGCCCAGAATGGGTCCCGTTTAGATGTTCTTCTTGTCCACACTGCGTAGTGTGTCCGTCGCTTCGTCTCCTCTCCACCGCCTCGCTCTTTCTCTTCACACGCACTCCTTTCCCGTAGTGTCTCTCTCGCCTTCGCTCTCCTCTCCAGCTGCCCACAACGGACCCTATGCTCTTCTAGGTGCCCCGCATGTACTACACTGTTCTTCTTCTTCAGATCAATTATGTTAGTTGACAAGACAAGGCTCTCATGCAGATGGTGAGAAGAGAACAACACGACAGGTGAGCGATGAGAGGCACCGATATGTGGGGGAAGAGAATCGGGGAATAAGGGGAAGAATACAAGAAAGATGAAGAATGTGTGGTGTGATGGATGGAGGATGGAATATGAAACATGAGCAAAAGGGAAAAGTGACCGGACAAGACCAGAAAGGAGACCAGGCCATGTTTGAAATCTGCAGTCACGCGGGGTTATGCTTCTGACTAATGACGTGTTTTACGCAAACACAAAGACGCCATATTGCGGGGAACATATAACTTTTGCGGAGAAGTTTTCATCGGAAAGTCAATGAGAAGATGTTGCGAAATGGGTGGATGGGAAAGGAGGGGTTTCATAAGCTTATTGATGCAGAGATGGGGTTCAACATGGATCAGAAGACTTCAAGGGATTCAAAACCTTTCTGGAACTTTTGGAGGCGTGAACCTTCTAGGAACAAATGCACCCAAAATGCACCCATCTAGTACGAGGATACTGGATGGCAACTATACAGTTTCCAAGAAGCAGAAAGTGGAAAATCTAAAACGAATGAAGGTTGGAAGATAAGATATGACAACCACGCACAGGGATTCAATAAAGTTACAACAAGGAAGAAAAATGGAAAGAATGGATCAAAGATCCTTTTAGATTCTTCTCGAAGATCCAATATGACGTCACCAATCCGCGAAACTGTGTTTTGTGTTTCAACCAACTGTTGAGGAGAACTACCAATTCCTTGAGGACCGTTCCATGGATTGTTTTGGCGCAATGACATCACCACCTCAACTGACCGTCAACCACATCTTCTCCTCTCCATCACTTCGCCCTCCCTGATCGTCTCGGGTTCTCACCTTTCCATCTATTTGCTTTCCCGATTTCATTTTCTTCGCACCAATAAATCTGTCTCAGTGTTAACACTTCTCTGCTTTCCAAACTGTTTCCTTATCGATTTAATCTTCTTGTACTTGTACGAAACCTTTCCAACACTTCCTAGATTATGCCTGAGTCGTCGGTTCGGAATGCGCGAAACTCTGTGTGTCTAGCCAAACTGTGTAGTGGTTCTTGGGCTTGCAAAAAGGTTTTCCGTGATAGTTTGTCTCCGTTTCTGATAACGAAAATATGTGAGCACGTTGTGTTAGAGAACAGAATACCGCAATTCCACTCCTAGACAGTGCTTTCATGTTTCTTTTCGTTTCAAATCTCATATTGGGGCTGCTTATGAGCCAGTGTAGTTTGTAGTCTTGCGCGCTTCTAAGCAGCCCCAAAATTTTGGGGCTGCTTAGAAAGTTGTAGTTTGTAGTCGCGCGCTTTATAAGCAGCCCCAAACTCATAGTTGCACTAAAAAAGTGATAAATAGTTCAATTTTCATCTATTTTTGTTGAAAAGTACATTATCAGTCAGTGAGAATGGTTCCGTTCCCTCGGATGTTTTCTTTCCTCATGTTTATCGTCTGACACACCATTCAAAATATCACTTTCTGTCAGCCCAAAAGCCTAGCAGAAAGTGTCTATAAAACCGGATCCGCTCTACCACTGTACATTCTCTCCCCTGAACCTCAGACCTTAATCCTCTCCCCCAAGCCTGTCAATTGACTTTTTTGGTGTTATAAGGTGGCTTTCGCTCCCGACATGTCATAAATATTTGTGCTTATCAGTGGAAACTTATCAAGCCAACCGAACAAGCCGAAGACAAACACACCACCGAAACTGTAGGAGGGAATGGAATTGACTATACGTATATATATGTAGAAACTGTCGCAGCAGTCAGTGAAAGTACATTGCGCCCCGGGCCGACACACTTCCTCCCATCCATCGATCTGTTCTCTTTCCATCTTCTCCTTGTCCTTATTCAGTTTCATTTCAATTCCAGTATTATTGGTTTCTCTTCTTGAATCATCAAAAGGCGCATTGTCCCGACTGGTACAAATCAGGGCGCCCTTTTTCTCTCGCAGCACATTCCCGCAGCTACGTGGTCGACACGCGCTCTTTCGGGTGATAAGACGTGTTGTAAAATGGTTTTTGCATCCATCCACCTCCCGTTATTTCAGTGACCTTTTCCACTGGCATTACCCATCCAGGCTCCTTCCGTCGTTCCTCTTACTCACAGTTGTTGAACACTAACACCCACTTCCGCTGAGATGTCTGTTTTTCTGTGTTCTGATTCTTGATTCCCACTCATTAGCATTAGCTAGAAATCAGGCGATTCCTAGACAAGTCTCTCTCCATTTCATTTTTTCAGTGACACCTCTTTTCAGTGATAAAACTGACGCGGCGGCTAGCCGCCACATTCAAGCCGATTATACCAATTCGTTCCTGTTTCCGTGTCCATCCGTGCACTCTCCTCCTCCCATATTTGCGTGTCCTCTGCTCTCCATCCTTGACAGTTTTCCGTCTTTCCACGTCAAAATCTTCAAAAAGGACACACGTTCCATCGTATAAAACACTTGGCAAAATATTATTTCAAGTTTTGAAGGAAGTAGGATGGCGAGAAACAAAGTGTCGCCGGTGGAGGATGGAGCCAAGGTGCAGCAGTTCGACTCGGCACATCAAGCACCGCCGACTGTGTCAAGGTCGCCGTCCCCGTCTCCGGAATCCCGAGGACCTTCAGACTCTCAAAGTTCAAGAGTCTCACAACCAGAGTTCCAAGGATGCTGGACAGTGGTTGTAGTCTCGATCCTGTTCATCATCAACTTGCTCAACTACATGGATCGGTACACGATTGCAGGTGAGTTGCTTGTAGGCTCCGGTTCATGTTAGCACATGTTACGAAAAGAAATGATGACTTCTTCAAGACATGAAACTAGCTCCAAACCTCCAAAACTAGAGACACAAAATGTGTCAAAGATACCGCCGATCAGAGACCATCTTTTGGTCATTTCAAACAAGATAAGAGCTGTAAAATGAGTGCACCCCACGTGTTCAAGCTGCCCCGTTCCCATGCTATTTTTGACACTTTGTTTTTCAACTTTTCCCATTTCAGGAGTGCTCGACGATGTGCAGAAGTACTACGACATCAGCGATGCGTGGGCAGGTCTCATCCAGACGACTTTCATGATATTCTTCATCATCTTCTCACCGATTTGTGGATTCCTTGGAGATCGATACAACCGAAAGTGGATTTTTGTGGTGGGAATTGCCATCTGGGTGTCTGCAGTGTTTGCCTCGACGTTTATCCCAGCTGATGTAAGGTTTTTCTGGGTAGTTCAGCTATTCAAGAGATGTTTTCAGAAGTTCTGGCTGTTTCTGTTGTTCCGTGGAATCGTGGGAATCGGAGAAGCCTCGTACGCCATCATCTCGCCCACCGTCATCGCTGACATGTTCACCGGAGTGCTCCGTTCTCGAATGCTCATGGTCTTCTACTTTGCGATTCCCTTCGGTTGTGGTCTTGGATTCGTTGTTGGTTCCGCAGTGGACAGTTGGACTGGTCACTGGCAATGGGGAGTCAGAGTGACCGGAGTGCTTGGAGTCATCTGTCTCGGACTCATCATCTTCTTCGTCAGAGAGCCAGAACGTGGAAGAGCCGAAAGAGAGAAGGGAGAGATCAATGCTTCCGTCGAGGCTACGAGCTACTGGGATGACATGAAGTATCTTCTGACCAATGCCACGTACGTCACCAGCAGTTTGGGATACACCGCCACTGTCTTCATGGTCGGAACTCTTGCCTGGTGGGCGCCAATCACTATTCAGTACGCAGAGGCAGCAAGGAAGGGCGTTGATGATATTTCTCCTGGGGAGAAAGCCAGAATCAACTTGGTATTCGGAGCATTGACGTGCGTCGGAGGAGTTCTCGGTGTCGCCATCGGAACCCTGGTCTCGAACATGTGGTCCCGTGGAGTCGGCCCGTTCAAGTACATCCAAACCCACCGTGCCGACTGTCTCATCTGTGCCATTGGAGCCTTGATCTGCATCCCGACACTCATTCTTGCAATTCAAAACATCGAGAATAACATGAACTTTGCATGGGCCATGCTCTTCATCTGCATCGTCGCCAGCAGTTTCAACTGGGCCACTAATGTAGACCTTCTTCTCGTGAGTCAATTATCACTTCTTGTTTGTAGTAGTCATTTTGTTTACTTTCAGAGTGTCGTGATTCCGCAAAGAAGAAGTTCGGCGTCTTCGTGGCAGATTCTCATCTCTCACATGTTCGGAGACGCTTCCGGGCCATACATCTTGGGACTTGTGTCTGATGTGATTCGTGGAGACGACAAGACTGCTCAGGGACATTACAAGTCACTTGTTACCTCTTTCTGGATCTGCGTCGGAACACTCGTCATTTCTGTGATTCTCTTCGGAGTGTCAGCTCTCACAATCACCAAAGACAAGCGGAAGTTCAATGAACTGATGGGTGAGTTGTTTCTCTTGACTGTTTACCTTTTCATTTTGTGGTTTTTCAGGTGCTCAAGAGAAGATGTCGGATGCGTCGTCGACAATATCGTTGCCATTGGAGAGTAGAAAAGCTGACGAGGAAGATGCGTCTCAGGTGCAGCACATGTAGTTCCTACAACCAGTTCTCTAATGTTCATTGTTACTTGCTCAATTCGTTCATACCTTTTTCTCAAAGTTCTTTGCGGGTCTCTTCTTTGATTGTGTATTTCACCCCTTGTTCATTTGTTCGCATAAAGTTGCGTTTCTTTACACACTTGTTTCTTTCTTTCAAAAGAGCCTATCTGGCTCCATTTCCTGTTCGCTCAACTTTCACACAGTGCTTCGTGGTCTCTTATTGTGTCGCTTGCATAAATTTGCAATGTGCCACGTCCGTTTGCGGTTTTCTGTGTACTATTCTGTTCGGTGCTTGATCTGAGCAGAATCTATGTTCGTTCTAGTTATCACATTAGTGACCAGTGTTTTTGGAGGTATCCTTCAGAAACAAGAGAATAAGTTTGCACTAGTGGCGTTTCTCTGGAGCGTGCTAGTTGTTGGCAGGAAACGACGAGAAGGTGGTTGGGAAGATGGTAAGTTTTCTGAAGGTTACTTGAAGCAGAAATAACTGTTGCAGATGCAATTAGCTTCTGCGACATCATCCGGTGCATCTCCATTCCTCTTTTCCATCAGAATCCAGTAGAATGGATTCTGATTTTCACAACTTCATCGCTGTTTTCTTTCATGCTGCAAAGTTGTTCTATGTTTTGGAGTAGCCCCCAACCATTTTGTTTTCAGAGAAACACTTCATCAGCCTGGTACTCCTCGGATCCCTTCAAATAGTTCTCTATTTCTTGCTCCTTGGTCTTTCTCCAATGACTTATTGGAACTTTGGCAAGCAGTTCTTCAACTTGGTTGTCTGGCCAGATGATCCTCGACAACTTGCTTTGGAGATGGGAATGCACTCGGCTGTAGCAGTCATTGCTCTTCATTTATTGGTAAATCTAGGTTCAAAGCTACTGGAACTCGTTAGAATAGGTATGTACTGCTAAAAACAACCATTCATATTGTGCAGTTAAAGATTACTTACTCGTTGCTCTTCTTCTGAACCCGATTCTCACCATCTACCTGTTCTCTGCTCACTGGGCTCTCTCTGCATTGAGTATCTGGTACTCAGCATTCCTTCTTACTGTTATGTACAGAAGATACAACCTCTCCATAACTCTATGTGTTATGTTCATGTATTACTACATCAAAACGTTGTCTTTCCGTTGATTATCTGACAGGTTTATTTTATCGGTTAATTATTAAAGGAGCAAACAAAATAAAACATGGTAATGTTGCCTCGTGACTTTTAGTTTCTAGGAGACAGTAAACTTCGTAAATTTCTTATCAGTTTCGTTTCACTCATCGTCATCATTTTTATCATCAACAGTTCCACCGCTGTTTCGCACAATGTCATCGTATCTTAGGTAGCTTCTTCTTTCGGCGGACGGAGGACCAGGGCGAACACAGTCGGCGTAGCGGAGTCGGTGGAACTTGGTTGCATAGGTTGGAGGGTCTCTGAATTCGATGTAGGTGTTAGAAAGACAAATGGAATACCTGTAGTGCAAGATCCATTTGTCAAAGATTCCTTCGTAGCACGCCTCGGTGTCAGAGTTCAGGAGAAGCACCTGAATATGAACCTGTCGTTTACAGATTTTCACATCTTTCTTACCCAGTTGACACACCAAGACTGGCTCAAACTGAAGCCTGGCCACCAGAAAAGTCCCATATTCACGATGTCTGATTGCTTGAAGAAGATCTTGAAATGGTCACGAGATCCCTGTTCGAAGTCGTTTCTTCCTGGATTATCAAGATGGAAGGTCTCCGAGTCATGACCAGATTCATAGAAGACTTTCAAGTACGCAGCAGCATCGGTTCCTGCACCTTCCTTGTCGCAAGTCTCAATGACAACATCCCACAAACGACCGTCGTCTGAATACAATCTGTTATCAGAATAGTGTCACCTAACTTACGATGCACAACAGTCTCATTATTCGATGCAAATTGCGCAATCACCAGGGTGAAAAACGCTGAATAGATCAGAATTGAGTGGAACATAAGCGGGAGAGATAGAAGAAAAGCACTGCAGGATGAAGGAGCAAGGAGATGAGATTGTGTTCAAGAGACGAGGGAGCAGAAGCCGAAATAATCGATCGGCGGGTGATTGATGATGGATCATATGCTCCCGGAGCAGTTTTCGAGTTGTGGGGGTGGTAAGAGGAAAGGACAAAGTCAAGGAAAAGGTTTTCAAGGATGAAATCGTTTATTTAGAAGCATTGTAATCATCATGATCTTAACCCAAATGTTCTCAATATTTACAGATAGTGATGTCTGATTCACGAATCGATGTCTCTGTTTGTTGAGCTTCCATTTCCATTTCAAGTCTATTGTAGCGTGGCTTGAGAAAGAGGAGAGCCACGAGACAGTTGATCACTGATATTCCCACCCAGAAGTCGAGTGCCACTGAAAACATCTTGATTGTGAACAAAGAAACTTGAGAATCATACACTCCCAACTTCCACCTTTTCCGGTGTTTTTGTAAATGAGATTCGCATCTTGTAAAGCGTAAAGAATGAAGTAGAAGACGAGCAGCCAGAATTGTCTGAACTCAAGAAGTTTGAAAGGAAACAAACATGAAACTGACCCAAATGTGTTCAAAACTCCGGTTGAAATAGACTCTTGAACCGGGTACGTTGTCTCAACACCCATTTCATTTCCAATCGGAGTATGGATAGCGCAGCAGGACACTGAACACAATGAATGCGGACTTACATTAGAATGTTGAAGATAACTCACTAATGATACTTAGCAATGCGCAGACAATAACCGAGTCGTACCAAGCGGAATAGGTCTTGATCAGGTACTAAATAACGCTATGTTACTCTTCTTAACCTGGAAAACTCACCAATCTCAATCCTAACACCGCCAGTGCAATGACCGCCGCGTTGATGACTGCAATTGTCTTGAACTGTCTGGTCCGATCCGCTATGATTCCCACAAAGTACGCAGAGAACATACACACCAATGTGGCAATAGCAATTGGGTATCTGAACTTTATCATCATCTTGGATTGTTTTCCCTCTCTTCTCTAACCCCTTCAAGTTATAACCCCGGTAGTTGATGGCATTGGAAGTGTAGATGATTCCATTTGCAATCGCGAAGTTGATTGAGTAAACGAACACTTGGACCAGGAACTGAGGATCCCTGAGAACTATCAGAGAACGTCAGGACTATCGAGAGGATGAAGTGCTTACTTCAAACATTTCCAGATTCCCATGGTGACAGGGATATTGGATTCGTGTTGGGAAGATGGGGATGGAGGGGTTTTTGGGATGCTTCGACGGCAGAGGAAGAAGAGAAGAAAGAGAGGGAGGATGGTGACAACGGTGATGATGGAATCCATGTAAAAGAAGCTCCAGGAGTTGATGATGCTCTCTGTTAACGTGGAAGGGATGATGATGGATGGGAGGAAGGTTCCAAGGACGACACCCAGCTCGAGACCTACAAGATTCAAACTGTTAGCTGTTTTAACAGGGAGTCTTACTATTTGAGCAGGCAACATTGGCAGAAGCACGATGTCTCGGGAAGAACCAACTCTCCGCAATCTTCGAGAACACCACGAAGTACATCTGAGAAGCAGCAGCAATGCAAGTCCCTGTCATCAGAAGAACTTGTCTCAACACGAAACTGCTGATGTTAGGAATAGAAGAAACCAATCGGATGACTGCACCGACAATATTGAAGACAGCAGCCATCCGGAGAGTCGGCAAGGTTCCGAAAACCGTAGCAAAGTACATTCCAATTATGCTCACGAGAACCGCAATGATTTGGTAGATCTGGTTTGACATAAAGGCTGCAGTGCAGTCTTTGAAGCCAGCTGGGCCACAGAAGAACATGTTGGTCTGGTCGATTTGGGCAGAGAAGCTTACCCATTGCTGGAAAGTTGAGATGAATAAGACAGTTATGATACTTGGTTACCATAATATTCGACCAGATAAGTGTAGTAGTGGCTAGGAGAATGTACCATCGCTCTTTGTACACCTAGATCATCATTACAGCTCGATTCGAATCTTCAGAACTCACCCTATACTCTTTTTCCATCCCATCCGACATTTCCACCTCTCCCGTTGGCAAAAATAAATAACACAACAGTTGATTTCAGCCTTCAGTTCGACGCACAGAATGTATGCGAGTCGGTTCTCCAACGTGTTTTTCACTGTTTGCCTTTTTGCCTTCGATTCGATTCGTTCGTCGACAGAATCGAACCAGTCAATGATGGGTGTTTCCGGGGTTTTATGCGATTCGAGAAAAAACGAACATAAAATGTTGGAAACTGTGGGGAAATGGAGAAAGCTGTAAGGGGAACAGGAAAGAACAGGGAAGAAGGAAGGGAAGTTGTATAGAAGAGGGGTTGGAGCCAGCGGAGGTGGGTACTTTGATAATTATAAGCGCATTTTATCGGGGTTTCGTATTCTGTGTCTGTGTTCCAAGTTGACAAACATGGTGTAACCTCTTTTCGTACGATGAACGGAAAAGCAGACAGTTGACTGGTCTCACCATGAAGTTCGGTGTCGGGTGTGTTGAGGGTTCTGGACCGAATTTTCGTTGCCCACTTCTTCTCTGAACACAGAATACGAAACGCCGTAGAAAAGCGATTATGAGTAAAGAATCGGGGTGAAAAAGACAAGAAAGACAACTTGATCTACTGACAGTGAAGAATGATTGTTATCAGTCTCCTCCATCCGAATCACGTGCAGTTTTATCTAATTTTATTTTCCTGTTTGTTGCCTGTTTCTCCCAGGAGCACGTTTGATTCTCTTATCACGATGAACACGTCAGCTTTTTTCCCTGTAGAAACTGGAAAACTTTATCAAAGTGTCAAGAAAAGAAAAAGAAGTGGGGAACGAAAGGAAAATGAAGGAGGGAATCGGGAGAGAAAACGGGTGAAGATATGGAAAAGAGCCGGGCGAGACTAGGAGTGGGTGCATGGCATAGATGATGGCTGGAGGGGGAATAAATACATTGCCAATTGAGCCTATAGTACATAAAAGATAAGTAACGGTATACAAAATGCTATGATCAGGATGCGATATATTACGGCGCCAGTTCAGTGCAGCTCAATGTCGGATTCTCGTGCCGGCGGCGGTTCTGACTTCTCTGCTGATCTCGGTGTGTTGGCGATTTCGAGTTCTAGTCGACGATACCTAAAAAGCTTGTATTATCAGCATTGAATCTTTGAAGAAATGCTTACCTTGGCTTCAAAAACACAAGAGAAAGGATGACAGAGACCAGGGACAGACAGCATGTGACATCGAGAGCAACTGAAACATCCAGTTAAGTCTAGAACAACAGAATGGACTCACATTTCCAAGACTGTGCGTAGAACAGTTTCAAACTTTCAGTGTAGGTTTGTACGAATGGGATAATGAACATGAAGAGGGATCCGAATATGACGAGAACTCCAGAAGACGTAGCCTCCATCACGGGGAACGTGGTCTCCACTCCCAATTCCACTCCGATTGGGAATTGCGGTATTGAGAAGGCGCCGAGACAGCCGCAGAGGAAGTAAACGATGATGGTGTCGAATGGGCCACTGTTGGTTTTGTTGAGGAACATCCGGAGGGTGATGACTGAACACGAGAAACCGACAGTGCACACTCTGATGATCTCCTGAAACCATTCAAACATGAATTATCGGATCCCCGCTTCAACCACCTTGAACTTTCGTGTTTTGTCCGCAATGTGTCCGGCGAGCAGCGAAGTCATCGTGCCCACCACGGCACAAACAGCAGTCGGGTATCTGGAACATCAATTATTCATAGCTGCAGGTGACCTTCTCTCGCACCCAGCCAAGTTGTAGCCCTGATCTTTGAGAGGTCCGTCGAGGAAGATCATGAGACTCCAGAGCAGCGAGAAGGCGAATGCGAACAGTGTCATTTGGATAAAGAATTGCAGGTTTCTAGAGTCAACAAATGAGAACAGTGCAACAGAAAGAAAAGACTCACAAAATACATTGAAGAATGGACTTGACGAAACCAATGTTGTTCTGATGGGCCGCAGAAGAAGCGGATGGCGGCGTCGGCGGAAGTTTTGTGCGGACGAAGAGGGCAAGAACGAATGGGAACAGAGCGAGACATTCCATTCCGAGAGTCTGAAGAATTTAGAAGTTTGAAGCATACAGATTCCATACTCACAAAGAAAAAGAAGATCCAACTGGTAGAGTTCAGGTCGGTGTAGTGCTTGAATAGAACCGACGGGACGATGGTGCCAAGAGCGACTCCAGCGGGATTCGCTGAAAAACACGACTTTTCATTAAAAAATCTTTGATAATTCGGCTTACCAACAAAAGAAAGTACATTTGCAATGGCTCTCTGGTCTCCTGGAAACCAGCATTCTGCAATTTTCGACGGGAGAACCAGGAAGAATGCTTGGGCGGAGGCGGCGATGAAGCTACCGGCGTGGAGAAGAATTTCTCGGGTGAGATGCGACTCAATGTACGGCACAGAAGCAGTCATTCGCAGGGTTGCTCCGATTACATTGAGACTCGTTCCGATTAATCCTGCAGTCTTGATTCCCTTGTTGTCGGTTATGTACATTCCGCCGAATCCAGTGAACACTGCGACGAACTGAAAACGAAACGAGTGTATTTGGAAAAGGAGCAAGATGAGTTTGTTTAGCACCTGAAAGATTTGATTCGTGACCAACGAGACATCCATGCTTCCGTTCGCGGGCCGTCCTCGGTAGTACATCTGAACTTCATCGGAGAGCGAGCTGAAGCTTATCCATTGCTGAAACAATTAGATTGTCAGTGTTTTAATACAATTATCACTCACCATTGCATTGGAAAGTGCGAGGAAACAGCAGACAGCAAGCACGAGCCATCGAGCCGGGTACACCTGAAAGTTGCTATCATTTTTTCGAAAATATCACGAATTTCTTGATTACCTGATAAACGACGCTGCTCTCGACGGATCCGTTCGCGGCCTCCGCTTCTTTGTCGGCTTCCTTCTTGTTCGCCGACCCCATCAGCAGCTGCAAAAGTACAATTATGGCTAGAGGAACGGTATCAACGAAACCGATCTTGCCAGCCGACGCCTTTCCTTTCATCTTTTTTGATTAGTTTTCTCGGAAATCGGAAACAAAAAGGTGTCAAAGAGAACCTCGTCGACAATGGTTTTTGCTTGATTTTTTGCCTAAGGAAGGAGAATCAATTTATTTCCTATTGCGCTTTCTTGTTGGCTTACAGCACTATTCAGAAGGGTTTTTTTTACAAAGTAAATTTGTTTTTGCTTGTCAGGAACACATAAAATGCGAATAAACGATAGGGAAAGCAGAAGAAACGCTGGAAAATGATGGAAAATTGAAGAAATTGAGAGAGAAATCAGTGAGGAACTGAACGCAGGAGTACTGTAGCTTTAAAGGGACATCATAAAAAAAAGGTGGTCTCGCCACGAACAACGCTTTTATTTGTGTGAATACGGTATTTTAGCCAGTTTTCGAGATGCTTTTCAGAGAAAAAGAAGGAATGCATCCATAAATCCCCCGTATAACCTAAACATCCGTCTTCCAAAACACAATACGGTCCCGGAATGACTCACCGGCTCGTCGACACCATCTTTCTCCATGGTTTCGAAAGTTTCGGAACCACCAGCAGCACAAAAATAGACGGAATGATATGGAAAAGGCGGAACGACGATTTCAATCGAGAACAGAATCGAATCGAATGTGTATGTGTTCTTGAAGGAATCGTGTGCCAATAGTCGGGTGGCCCAAACCACAACAATTCACCGCCTTGTTTCGTGTCGTCGCCGCTTTCAAAATATTGGGAACGGGGCGATGAAGGGGAAGAAGCAAAGAAGTGAGGGCCAAGAGGTGCCAATAAAGATGCATCTTTTTATGATTTCTGGATGGCTGTGGTCCCATAATTTATGGAGTAGATGATGACTCTTGTGTGTATAAGTATCTCCCGAACACCACCACTTTCTAGTCGTTCGTGGGATGAGAAGAGGCACATTAAATCAGTTTAGACGGATGATGAATGGGAAACGAAGAAGTAGAAAAAAGAGAGAAGAGGAGAAAAAGAAGAAGTTCCAGGACGAGGAGAAGTACAATGACTCTTTGAAGGACCCCCACTATTCTAAACATTTTGCAGTATTGAGTATTGTTTGACACAAAACATAGCAAAAAATGAGGGGAAACACCAAAGTGAAAGTGTCAATTTGGATGTCCTCTGAATCAATACATTTCGAATCTTTTTGATTTTTGGTGTCTCGGTTAGTTGGATGGGTTTACAAACTAGACATGGTCTCTGGGAACCTCTTTTGCACTTTCCCCAAAAAACAGCTTCCTCCTTCATGAATGCCTCATTTCCAAGTTTCAAGGGTCCTCAGACACCCTCCAGAACACTCGAACAAACCTGTGAACTTTCTTTGTGCACGAGCAGCTGTCTCCGAATGGTTCTCCACGCTCTCGGGATGCCGGTGACCAGTCGGAACATGTCGGAATCCAGTTTCAGTTTGGGGAAAGAGGTAACTGACTCAACTCCCTGCCATGGAGAGTCATCTGGAATGCAATCCACGGACACGATACTCTGATTTATTCATCGTTTTCCAAAGAAATCCCCCAAATCCCCCACAACTCGCTTCACGTTTTTTCGTGTCTGGATGAATTTCAGATGAATCTCAAATGTCAGATGAGTTTTGAAAGCTGTGGAAAACCTGAATAGAAGGGATTAGTCATTGAAATCGTAAGTAGACAGAAACAATGACTAATGAAAAGAGTGCAACCCGATTCATATCAGCTGATACCATTGATAAGAGAGGAAACGACCCCGTTTCTTAACCCGTCACTTCTCTTTCTTCTCATTCAAGGCAAGACACTATGAGCGCCTCTTCCGCGCTTTCCGCTTCCTTGGCACTCGACGACGGAGCAGCGGCGACGACGGAGAAAGTGAGTCCCTTGGTCCTTCTTTGTATACATTTGGCTCGTTGCCAAGGCGCACTCCGCTGCGGACGCCAACTGACCAGCCGTTTTGTAGTCTTGTTGTATACAATTGTTTTCTGTTTTTGGAGATGATCGTGACACTTTTTCGAATCGTTTTGTGATAGAGTAATGGTGATAAGAAACAGGGTTGATAAGTAGGAACCCATTTTCGAAAGCATTTTAGATCTCGTTGCGATTCCTAGAAACCTAGAAATCCACACCGACTCATGATTACTTTGTCACGCAATGGATTCGCCGAATCTTGTTTGGACCTAAACAACTAATCAAAACACTCCTTGATACCTTTCCCGAAAAGAAACAATCTAGACACATACATAGTTTCCTAGCTGCTATGAAAACCAGCACCCCCTCAACCCAGAACAAGGTCAGTTACAGTTGAATCACACTAAAACTTTGAAATTTCCATTCTCGCCACTGATGTATGCATGTAGAACAGTTTATGACCTGCCCGGTGGAAGTTGCATCATAGTTCAGTTCCTCTCCTCTCTAGTTCTCACTTTTCATTACCCGGCGGCTCGGATGAATCATAGAACCCGAAGTGTAATACATAGCTTTGTGATAATTGATGAGTGATAAGAGCTGGTCTAGTCCGAGAGTGAGAAAACCCATCTATTTTCGTTTTTCACTTCCCTGTTCCATTTTTTCCAATCATCGGCCTTTCAGACACCAATGATGGTCAATCAGGCGAGGGTGCTCACCACGGGGACAACGGACAATGGCACGATACGTTATGATGGTAAGTTGATTTCTACTTGACCTAATCTATCAACAGATAAGATAACTAGGCCTTTGTTGTCGGTGAAAAGACACCTGCAAACCATTCCATTTTCCAATATCAAATATCAGTTCTGTTTGCTTCCCAGGCCGTTCTCACTTTATTAATTCCTTTTCCTCCTACTCTTTCTCTGCACACTCTTATGATGCGCTTTTTCCTCCATCACTGATTTCTTGATCGCCGCAGCGTTCTATTATTAGTGCTCTCTCTGAACTGATCTCGATCGTTTCGTTGAACTCATTAGTTTAGATAGGTTCACACTTTTTTGCATCTAAGTGATCGTTAACAAATAGAACTGTCTGCAGAAGTCGACGAAACGAAACGGTGGTTCAATCGTCGGTTCTGCTTCCTCTCGGCCATTGGTCTCCTTGCCGTTGTCCTCGCTATGGTTGTTATACTTATTGTGGTTCTGTTACTGACACAACTGAAAGAAGCGAATGCCAATGCTGAAAATGCGATAACTGCGACAAAGACACAGTTTGAAGAGTTGTCGAAGGTATGTTGCAATTTGAATGCAGTCCAATCAAACAACCTGAGATCTTCAGAAGCTGAAAGAGCCCCTGGAGCAGCTTGGTCCAACTCTCGACAAACTCTCCAATCTTCCTGGAATGCCAAGTATACCTCGACCAACTCAACCAAACCCTGGAGTCAATCCTATCAGTCCCATTGTAACTGGACCCAATACCACCCCAGAGCCACCACGGAGATCCCCGAAAGCCAGATACGAATGGAAAGGGTGTGCAAATCATGGAAAGTGTGAACTTGCTGGATACAACAAGCCACCTTTAGTGATCTTGAGTTTGGATGGATTTGCTCGGGAATACGTTGATAGAAACATTGTGCAAACTCTCAACCACATTGCTGATTGTGGAGTGAAGGCTGACAAAGTGTACCCGTCGTTTCCTTCGAAAACATTCCCAAATCACTATTCAATTGTGACTGGATTATGGCCAGAGTCTCACGGAATAACGGACAACAGTGTGTTTGACCCGACGCTCTCTCCGGTGTTGGAATCGATGAAGAACACAAAGTACGACAAGTTCTTTGCGGGGGAACCTGTGAGTCTATTAGCATATGAAGTGCATGTTAACTCGATAATTTGTAGATCTGGTCAGTTTACAAAAGGAAAACGGGAAAGAGAGCCAATTGCTTGTTTTGGGTGGGATGTTCCTACAATAACAGTGGCTATGCACCAGACATCGCGCCATATTACAACCAAGACCTGCCATTCAAAAACCGCATTGATACTGTAATCAACTGGCTGAAATTGCCAGCGGATGAGAGACCAGGACTCATTACTGCTTACCTACACGAACCGGACAATGCAGGGCACTACCAAGTGGATGAGGAAGATGTGGATCAGAAGTTGGCGGAGATTGATGACAACCTGGATTATATGATGAGCAGGTTGAGTGAGGGAAAGCTTCTGGAGTGTATCAACTTTGCGATTCTTTCTGATCATGGTAAGGACCGGCATTCAGTTTTTATGTTACATTGTAAGCTCTTCAGGCATGCAACTCATCGATAAGACTTATTACTTTGACGATTACATTGACTCGAAAGGCTTGGTCTCTGCAAAAGGAGTCGTTGGACGATTTTACATCAATGATACCAGTATCTCAATTGATGATGTCACTGACAAACTGCGCTGCAAACTTGATTCTGTCAAAGCCAACACTCGCGTTGATATCCCTGTGAGGAAGCATTACTCTGCAAATGACAGAGTTGGCGAGGTTATTCTAGAAGGACGTGCTGGTATTACATTCTACAAGTGAGCTTTGTCATCTGTTATCTCAAAACGCTCACGATTGTCGTTCAGAAACATAGCAGATGACTACAAACTGTCCGCAGACCATGGATACGACTATCTCAACCCTAAAATGGACACAATCTTCTTTGCCAGAGGACCTTCGTTCAAGCAGAATGTCACCATCACTCCTTACCAAAATGTGGAGTATATGAATCTCTGGATGCATCTTCTGGGTGTTGATGGAGCGGTGGAGACTAATGGGACAGTGGGATACTTTGATCAGGCACTAGTTAACCCTCCAAGGAGAGATAACCCTGTTAACGTCATCGGGTAAGTGAAAACAGTAGCTGAACTTTATCGCAATGTTGATCTTCTAGAGAATGCCCCATGACTGCTTTCCCAACTGCGTTAAAATGCTCTGGGGATGCTCCTGCTGATGTTCTAGTAAGCTTCACTCATTCTCCTTCTAAGCAAAAGTTATCCTTTACAGAACCAGCTATCCTCGAAGCTCTCTACCTGCGCGTTCTCTCCAACTAACCTTCCATTCTATTCGGACAGTCACTGCTTTCAAAACTACTGTGAAAACTCTGTGATCCTGAACAGAAACGGAAGAGATAGTCGTCGAGCTATTGTTGAAGTTCTTTCTCGAGATGAAGCTGTCTCCCCGATCAACTACACGTTTGTGAATGCCAAGTATCAAAGTAGTTGTCGGGTTGAGAACGGAACAGAAAGAAGCAGCATTGCGGTTTTGAAGAATTCTCGTAAGAACTGATAGCATAACAGAACCGAAATAAGTTGTTTTCAGAGATGAGCAACATGGCCGACGCCTATTTCACCTTCCCCAATAACTTTGTGTTGAGTGAGTTGAAACGAAATCAAAACAAAACTTCATTGTTTCATTTCAGAAGTGCTGGATCCTCTTCAAGCAAAGTCTATGGAGTACTTGAACAAGTTTGAGAAGATGTATGTGATATCTGGAACTGCGATTGATGGAAATCACGATGGAATCGCAGATTCATTGAGGTAAAGTTTAAAAAATGAGGTCTTCTCGTTTTTGGGGCTGCGTAGGGCGCGAGACTACAAACTACAAAGTTTATAGGCAGCCCCAAAACAAATTGTCGTTTTGGGGCTGCTAAGACTACAAACTACAAGTTTTATTAGCAGCCCCAAAATTTTGGGGCTGCTTATAGCGCGCGCAACTACAAACTACAACTTTCTCAGCAGCCCCAATTTCGCATTTGACGGTTTTCACTGCAACACTCCCTGTTTTCAGTGATCAACCCACTCATCTCTACCGTATCTTCCACACTTGCTCTTCCAACTGGCTCTCCATGAATCCACCACTTTGTGCCAACTCTGATGCAATGCAAACTCTCGCATTCATCTTTCCCATCGTGGAACAATCAACTATTGACTGCATGGACTCCGACGCCATCCTTCTCGACTACACCGCAACAATCTACGATGTCGAGAAAATCGCTGGCTTCCAATTCACCCTTGGCGCCCTCAGTCACCAACA
Organism: Caenorhabditis panamensis; assembly: GCA_900883565.2. Classification (NCBI taxonomy): domain Eukaryota; kingdom Metazoa; phylum Nematoda; class Chromadorea; order Rhabditida; family Rhabditidae; genus Caenorhabditis; species Caenorhabditis panamensis. The sequence goes on from LR537990.1 coordinate 309,836, forward strand.
AAACGTGATCCTGCGTCGTAGGATCACAACTTCATTATGGTGAACACTCAAACATCAATCCTTCGTGCAATGTCTTCTACGGGTTTTGCTTTTCTCTGGTTCAACACATTTCTTCTCTTCATCGATTGAATAAAGTATTATCTTTTGAACAAAAAGTACATAAATGTTGCTTTGAAAAGGATGTCTGGGGATAAAAAACAGGATTTCGATTCGCTTCGCGCATTACAAGTTCACTGTTTTCTCTCCGTCGCCAGCGGTTTTGCCGGCTAATTCGAGTGTCTCGAAATGCAAACAGAAACAGTAAAATGGTCAGGAAAGCTAGAAAAGAACGTCTTCGTGTTCTTTCTTTTCATTTATTACTGTTCTGTTTCATGGTTTAGGTACTTTGACACTTTCATCGCACTTTGAAGGCATATAAAAGGACTGGAAAACCTCTCTTTCAATGATTCATTGTGATTTTTAGAATGGATTCTTTCTTCTTCATCTCATTCAGAATTCCTATTTCCTCTTCTTAACTCAACATCGGAAAACATCATTCTGTTACAGTAACTGGGAACAACGCCATGTTCGGCGTTTCTTTCCTCACCTATTTGCTGTTAGGATTTAGCCACGCCGTTTCTGTTAATGTGAGTGTTTTCCTTCTCAATCACTGTTTTCATATTTCAGCGCAGTTCCTCTACCCCTTCCCCCGCTCCCCAATACAAATGGGCGGGGTGTGAGAATCTTGGAAAATGTCAACTCGACGGTTTCTCAAAGCCCCCATTAGTCATTCTCAGTTTTGATGGGTTCGCAAGGGAATACCTTGACCGAAAGATCGCCAAGTCTCTGGAACTCATTGCTGAATGTGGAGCAAAAGCAGACAGAGTTTATCCATCATTCCCTTCGAAAACCTTCCCGAACCATTACACAATGATGACTGGACTCTACCCGGAATCCCATGGAATCACTGATAACAATGTATTTGATCCTGCACTTTCCCCTGAACTTTTGGCGATGAGAAAACCCGAAGCAGGGAAGTTTTATGGTGGAGAGCCCATTTGGTCTGCTTATAAACGGTTGACTGGACGACCAGCTCATTGTCTTTTCTGGGTTGGATGTTACTTCAATAACACCGGATACATGCCGGATGTGTCCCCGGATTACAATCAAGAGCTTCCGCTGCAAGATAGGATTGACACTGTGAGTTGGAGAGGACTTTCAGATGACCTAGTCTTCTTTTCAGTTAGTCAGCTGGCTCCAACTCCCTGCAAGATTGCGTCCTGGCCTTATCACAGCATATTTGCATCAGCCGGATGAAGCAGGACACAAGCAAAAGAGCAGGGAAGATGTCGACAAAGCTCTTGAAGAAGTTGACCTGTATCTTGATCTTTTAATGCAAACACTTCATGACGAGAAGCTTCTAGAGTGTATCAACTTGGTGATAGTGTCAGATCACGGAATGCAAGTTCTCAACAACACTGTGGAAGTGGGAGACTATGTAGATTTGAAAGGAATGATACTTTCAAAGGGAGTGGTTGCAAGGATACATCTCAACGACACTGGCAAATCCATTGAGGATGTTGCTGATCAGATGAGATGTAAATTAGATGGAATCAAAGTGAACACTGTCAAAGACATTCCACTGCGAAAACATTACACGAAGACGGCTCGTGTTGGAGAGATTGTCATTGAGGGAAAACCAGGGACCACGTTCTACAAGTTAGTTAGCATTTAGTTCTTTTCTTTATACTTTTGGTTTTCAGAAGTGAAACAAACCGCGGAGATCACGGCTATGACTACTACAATCAGAATATGCACACGGTTATGTTCGCTCGTGGCCCCGCGTTCCGGAAAAATGTCACAGTGCCTCCTTATCAAAACGTGCAGTACATGAACTTGTGGTTGAACCTTCTTGGATTGGAAGGCGCTGTAGAGAACAATGGAACCATAGGGTTCTTTGATGACATTCTGGCATCACCGCCAGTGAGGGAGAACAGTTGGAACGCGATAGAGTCGGTTGAGTTGACTAGTAGTGATCTGATGAGAAGGTTTCAGGGAATGTCCTACTCTAGGATCTGCGGAAGCTCTCGATTGCAAAGGTAGTCTTTCGGAGACGTCAAGGGTGAGTCTCGAGCCACATACGCAGCCCCAAACACTTTGGGCTGCTAACGAGCTTGTAGCCTTGCGCGCGCTGAAAGCAGCCACAAAAGTTTGGGGCTGCTAATGAAAGATGTAGTTTGTAGGTAATGGAAAAAACGCGTATCGTGTTTTTCCGGGATATACTGTAGTTTGCAGCACATCTCTACCCAGCCCCAAATCCTCTTCCCTTTACAATTCTCAAAAAAGTCTTCTAGAAAAAGCTCACATCTGAAATGGAAACATGTAAACATATCACCAACCTTCCCATATACTCGAATGATCATTGCTTTCAAACGTATTGTGATAACTCTGTAATCAGGAACCGGAAAGATGTCAAAGGTTTGAAAAATGTCGAGTTTCTGAACAAAACTTGTCTGTAGATTCTCGGAGAGCAATTGTGGAAGTGCTTTCTGCAAGCACTTACGAAAGGAAGAGTGTATCGGTAGCCGAAGCAAATTTCAGCTTTGTAAACACAAAGTACTCGTATGAATGCCCAGAAGACAAGGGGAGCTCGCAGTTCTTTTCTGCTGGAAATGAAGGTAAAGACGCTATTTACGTATGTTCATAGTATGATTTCAGATAGCAGTAAGCTTGCCGATGCTCAGTTCACTTTTCCCGAGCCATTCTTGAGAAGTTAGCTCGCATTATGTGGTCGTAACACTCTCCCCATTTCCAGATGTGCTTGCTCCACTTCAAGAGAAGACTGCAAGTTACCTGCAGACTTTTAGAAAACTCTTTGTGTTGAGTGGAACTGCAACTGATAGAAATCTTGATGGCGTTGCTGATGGTCAAGGGTAATCTTTTCCTCGATTCATCATGAAACGTATAACAACTTCTCTAGTGACCCCACACATTTCTATCGGATCATTGTAACATGTACCGACGGTTGGCTGTCCACAAGTCCCCCACTGTGCAAGAAAATCAGTGAAATGAAAGCGCTGGCATTTGTTCTTCCTATTTTGGATGGGAAATCTGCTATGGACTGCATGGTTACAAACCTGTTACTGCCGTAGATGAACTTTTATTTCAGGATTCGGATGCGGTGCTTCTGGATTACACAGCAACTATTCAAGATGTCGAGAGAATTGCGGGTTTCCAGTACCAAATAGGCGCGCTTAGCTATCAGCAAAACGTGTATCTTCGGCGGAACATCACAACATCGATTTGGTAATGTAATGTGTCATTTTTTGGTTGCTTCAATTTCAAAGTCTTTTATTTATCAAAATAAACATGAATTTCAAACATTCAAGTAATATTCTGTCTCCTGAGTGAATGCGAGAAGTCGACTTCTTCTCCATCCGACTCCACTTCCTCCTTCTTCTTCTTCGTGACCCTCTCCATCCGCATCTCATCACACACCTTGTCCAACGTGGCTGTCTCCACAAACGCTTCCAGGTCAACATTCGGAACCTTCTTCTGCAAACCGGTTATCGCTCTATAAGCCGGCTTCCAGTTCTTTTTCGAAGCGTGGTCTACAATGATGAGAGCAAACAAACGGGTGCAAGGCACGATATCGTCTTCCACTGATTCTTCCGCCAGTGTCGTCAATTGACGCATCCCGTCTGCTGTGTCGGTTTTCATCACTCTAAAAACAGTAGTTGTTGTTTGAATAATGCTTCTAACACCTACTCCAAGACCTTCTGTAACTTTCTCAATTGAATCACATATTTCTTCACATCCTCTTTCAAAGCCTCCACTCCGGCCGTGAACAGATTGTTCGATTCTGCCTCATTGATGCAAGCAGCAGACATTTCCAATGCAGTCATTGCTTTATCAAGCATTCTCAGATTCTCTGCTTCCACGATTGCCACAGATTTGTAGAAGTTTCCGAGATGCTCAAAAGACTGAGACTTTGTGTAGAACGTCTCGATATCCTTCATTGTTTGTTGGTTGTCTTGCCAGTTAGTTGTCTGTAGGAAGTTGGCGGCGAGAATGTAAATCTCCTTGCTTCTAGCGGTATTCGCAAAGAACCGAATCTTCTGGACGTCTCCTGATTTCAGAAGAGCACGCATCGCAGAAAGCTTGTCTCCAGCTTGCGTAAACTTCTTTGCAGCCGCCGAGTATGCTCCTTGTTGAAGACACAGCTCTGCAACACTTTCCAACACTCTCTTCCTTTCTTGTCCACTTGGCATGTCTTCTGAAACACTCCAAATTATTTCTAAACATTTTCTGAACATCAGTTCACCTTTACTGGGAGTCATCAGCTCTGCAAACTTATCAGTAACCCGCACATTTCTCGACTTGCACAACTGAACTGCCGATGTGTACTCCTTGGCAAAACAGAGAAAGGTCAGTGCTTTTTCATAATTCTGATTGTTTTCAAAGAACTCAGCTGCTCTCTTCAATATCTTTGGATCAGTGGTTTCATCCAGATCCTTCGTGATTAGGTCCAAAGCGGTAAACTGCTCAGTCCGGAATGCCAAGTCCAATGCTCTTCCGATCATTCCTGCTTTATGATACAACATGACTGCCTTGTGTGCATAACCGGGAAGATCTTCATAGTATCTGGCAGCACTGACAAGCTCAGATCCTCCAGCCATCAAGCAAAGATTAGCAAGTCTGTCCTTCATGTCGTGTTCTTTAGCGAGACGGATTGCAGAAGAGAGCGCTCTGGCTTTTGTGAAGAACTTCACCGCTTTTACAACATCTCCATCACTCTCGTACATTCTTCCAATCAAGTAACACGCTGCTTTATTCTTCGACTCCTCCGCAATCTTCGAGGCTTCTTCTGTTTTTCCTTGAACGCACTTCACTCTCACGAGACAATAGTAGTCTTTAGCTGATCCGTAGAAACTGATGGCTCCTTCCAGTTCACCAATACTTTCCAGATATGCACCCCACCAACCGTAGAGAGTTCTTAATATGACGCTAATCAGTGTTATCAGTTTAGATCCACTAACTCTTCTCTCTTTCTCCGAACATACTGCTCTATCTGCTTCGGGTAATTCTTGAGCATGCGGAAAACTTCGAAGATATGAACTCCTGCTTTCTCGTAACTGAAAATATGATGGTTACTCTATGTCTCACTGTTCCCACTCACTTATCAATAGCACCTTCAATACTTGCTTGATCCCCTCTTGCTTCCAAATGTCTCGCGTAGTTATAATGCGTGTTCCGCAGATGAATCCGATCCTTGGTCCTCGCCACTTCCAGAGCTTGCTCCCATTGATTTTGTCCTTGATATATCTTGTTTACCAGATCGTATCGGTTGTTTTGGGCATAGATGATGTGAGCTTCATCCTGAAGATACAACTATCTGCCGCTTCTACCCAAAACCCTATCATACGGCAGTTCCCAATTCGATCGCCAATGCTGCACACTTCATCGCGTCGTTTTCTCCATTCAAATGAGCTCTTCTCACTGCTCGAGCACCTCTGACATTCTTCATGTGACCCAAACAAACCATCGCCACATCGAGACGACGCGACTTTATACTCATCGACGCCATGTGCTCCCAGACCTTCTCACTGAAAACGGCTGTTTTGTGAGATGACACCCGAAGTTTGAAAGAACCTTTTGATGAACTGGATTGCTTTGAACGCCGCGTCCATACTTCCAATTGTGAGGAAGAATGAAAAGTCCATCATGGCTTTCTTGGTGGCTTCGTCGCAGTTTTCATTATCTGAAGAGAACACTTTTTTTAGTCACGAAGTTCATTTCCTACCCAGAAACTCTCGAAGACACTTTGCCACAAGAGTCCTTCCAATGGTCTTCTCTCCACGACTGTCTTCTTCATCCCATCCAGCTTTCCGCACGAAATAGAAGTTTGGGACAGACACAGAAACAAGTCTTCCACAATGAGAACTCTTTTGCTGAATGCCTTGCAGTTGAATTCCGTGTTCCGAGGTCACAAAGCAAGTGAGCACTCGTTGATCCGTCTGGAACATTCTTTATGTTTTGGAAGTTCATCATCAGCTTACTGCTTCCGGTTCAAAGTGAACACATTCAACGACAAGATACCGTGGATCGTGCTCATCCCATTCAACATTTCCCGGACGATGCATCATCATTTGAAAACGAGACTGCTCCCGGGCCATTTTCCGAGCAGCTGCTGTCACTGGTCTTCCATGACTTGTATGAGCAAGTTCTGCTTGAGCTTCATATTCCTGGGTGTCAGTCATTCCACGATCAAACGAGAAGTACGAGACAGAGTCTGTTTCGGCGTCAAACACCAGTAACAGCTCGGCGACTGATGTTACATCCTGAAACAGTCCGAATGATAGTGGAACGAAACGAAAAAGACCTACCTCCAGATAAGTAACCGCCACTTTGTTACCTGCTTGATTAATCTTGACAGTTTGAAATCTGTAGAAGTTCTTCACGTTCTCCACAATGTACTTGGAGTTATGCTCTTGGGTGGCGTCTCTGGAAAGCATCACTGACTGATTGCGAGTAAAGCTACTCACTTGTTGCTCAAGTTATAGATTCGAATGAATCCGTTTGTTGTGGCCACTGCCATCCAATTCCTGTTGATCTCGATAATTTCCGGGTCGCCTTCAATCTCCGGTAACAAGATCTCTTGTCGTAGTGTTCCCTGTAACTTTCGTTTCTCTAGAACACTCTCTAACCGAGTCGTTGGTGACGTATGTCCACTAGCAAACCTGGAGAGTTCTCGCCATGATTTTGTCTTTCTCAATGCAATACAAATTCTGATTCGCTATTCCGACGCCACTGGTTGCACACGCAAATGATGTACTCTGGATTGTAGCCAAAGAAGTTTGAACGTCGTAAGTGACAATCTGAAAGGTAGCTTTGTGTTTTAATTGAGTGGGTCACTTACTGTGTCATCGCTCCACACAACCAACTGCTTTTCTCCCAAACTGATACCTTTCGCAGTGGGTAGAGAAAGTCTCAAGTCTTGTGACACTCCAGTAGAGGCATTCAATAGTGTGAAACTGTTCGAACTGGTCTGCACCGCAGCCACTTTCCCGCGCATTTTGATAACAAGGGTGTTTTCGCCGATAAGAATAAGGTCGTCGTCGGATACCAATGCACAAGTGCTAACCACGGGACTCCAGGAAATCAATGAAATCTAAAGACGGCCGGGCGGCAACGGATTAGCGTGTCATTTGATGAGCACTCTCACTCACCTGGCTCTCGAGATGCGTGCTCGGACTCAATTTCCAAGCAGCAGACGTCGTCGCCACATTCGTGTCCAACCGCGTTCTCTTCCACTCGGCGATGTTGTTGAGACTGGTAGCCGCCGTGATAACTCCTGCGCGATTATTACTTCATCTTACTTCTTCTCTCTATTGCAATTTCCTGTTTTTACATACCTCTTTTCCCGTTCACCGTGACTACATTTACTGTCTCGTTCGCCTGATAGCCCTTGTTTGTGTCCAACGCAATTGTGATATTCTCCTCGTGCACCAAGTCCCATGCTCTCACTTCCTTTTCTCCGTAGCACATTACCAACATTCCTTCATTCATTTCCATTCGATATCTTTCTGGACCTCCTCCCAACTTCACTTTCACCTTCTCCGAACATTTCCCATCCATAGACCCTTTAACGAGGTGGTGAATGAATCCATCAGAGGTGAATGCAATGATCGTAGAGATCAAGTCACAATGCCCCAAGAACAAAATCTCCGAATCGAACTGCAAACATTATCTTGTTTATGTTGGATTCTGCTCCCATCCCACCTTATGCACATTCCTCTGTCTCTCCTTATCAACTCCATAAATCTGTCCCGATCTGCTTGCAAACAAGAACTCCGTTCCCGACGGTGTCTGACTCTTCCCACTGCTTCTTTCCTGAATCTCGTCTTTCGATCCAAACGGTGACTCGTCCACTCCACTATCATCATCTACTGATATGTTGATGTGAGGTCTGGAATAAGAGTGCAGTTGTGAATTTTGAATTTGAATTTGAATTCAAAAAGCGTGTGTTTACTTCTCAAAGTTCAACCGCTTGCACCACAATAACACCTCGTCGTTCAACTCGACTTGCATCAAATTTGAAGTGGTTATTTCATCTCCAATCGCTAGATATGTGTACATGTGCACTGACGATGGCTGAAAACCCCCGTTTCATAAAAGAGTTTCGTTTTGTTTCTTACATTGTGAAGAGTCATAAGAATGGATCCATCATAGCTCCAATCGAGTCCTTTGTTTGCGCGAGGATAGGTTTCAAGAACATGGTGAGCTGAAAACAAGATGTACAGAAAGGAAATTGCAGTTCCGCTTCTCACTAATGTTTCCGCCTTTCGGTATGAAGCATATCCCGCCGTCTCGCCATCCGACTGCCACAAAATGTTTTTTCGGGTGCCACCGAACACATGTCACTGTTCCGTTCCTCGTCGGTCCACTCTCCTTGACTCTTCCCTGCAACAAAGTTCTCTACTCTCTAGATTAACCAAAGCTCACCGAATGATCCGAAAACGCGACGTTTGCCTCGCCAGACTCTTCGCTTTGAGTGACCACACAAATCCATCCGCAGTGTGGAGCCCATTCGATGAGCGCTGGTTTCATTTTGAATAGGATATGAGATTAGCGGTGTGCTGTGCGCGTGTGTGGAAGTTGACCGAGGAAACAACAATGGCGTCGCGTTGCTATGGTGATGGTGGATGCTGGATGAAGGGAAGACGGAAGGCGGAGGCCGCTGTTTCGTTTTGTGGGAGACGGGTTCGCGCACCTGGCAAATTGGAGGAGAACGAGTAGAAATGGGAATAAGAGGAAGGGAAGGGAATCGATATGTTTCTTGAGGGGCTTCCGGCTTCCACTGGGAATAGTTATATTGAACGGAAGATTGGTTTTTGCAGATACCACGTCGAGTTGAACTGAAGCAGTAGTAAACGAACATTAGAAGATAGATAAATACAATCACATTTGTTAGCCCCTACTTTCTAGTTCCAAATGTTGCCTAGTTCTTGATCCCCGGAGCTCAAAAACTCGTCTCGTTACCTTCTGTTTCTTTCCAGACATTCTTTGAACCCGACATTTTACAATCAGAAAAACAAGCAAATGTTGTTGACTGGAATATGTGCAGTCTAGAGCTAAATTGGGTTCGTTAACCTAGTTGAATCATGCTGACAAATCCAACAAACCGTAGTTTGACCAGCTCTCTTTGAGTCATCATTGTGTCCGATTTCTATTCTTCGAACTTTTGAACTTCCCATTCATGGTCATAATCTCCTGTTCACCAACAATCAAAAACAAAAGGATAGTCGCACTTCCTCTCCCTCTTCTCCACGATTTTTGTTCCGTTAATAATGAGCAGAAATATCCATAATCTTGTGTTTTCCTGATCTAGTCCACCTCCCCTTTCGTGTTCAATGCTCCTATGTCATCATCATCATCACACTTCTGTATTCTGTGTGTGCAGCCCACACACACACAGTTTTCACATGACGCATTATGATCCACATTAATCCGTTTGCAAAAATATTTGGAGGAGGAGACGCGAAAGTTTATAAGGGGTGTCGATCTACCACCCATCGACATCACACCGACACACAGATCATCAACATGAACACTCTGCCGCTCGTTTTCGCTACTCTTTTCTGTGTCTTCTTGGCTTCTAATGCTCAGGTATTTATTCTCGGTTCTTCCAGCTATATCCAAATAACTTCAGACTTGCTCCTGGGGCACCTGGGCGGAATGGTCGACTTGCAGTGACACCTGTGGAAACTGCGGAACACAGCAACGAACTCGGACCTGCTCAACCACAACAACCACTTGTACCTGTACTGGGTAACTGCTTCATTAAACAATCAAGATCTAACTGATGAATATTCAGAGACGCTACAGCCCAACAAGTCTGCGCCCCTTCCATCTGCAAGTTCCCCCGAACCTCGTGTTGCAGTGGCACTCCATCTTCAGTAAACGGATTGTTCGAGTGCGCTTAACCCTCGCTCCATGAACTTTTAGTAGAGTTTGTAGTAATTTAATCCACTTTCATTACATCATGTGCCTTACAAAGACTTGTACAAACAATGAATCATCGTTATCTTTATCATTTTTCGAGTTTCTCGAAGTTCAGGCACACTTGAAAAGCCCGAGCACTGATGCCGGCGCTCCGGAGCAGCAGCTTTGTCTCGGAAAGATACAGATGTCGTCGTTGCAAGATTCCAATTGAGTAGAATTCCCGGAGCACGCACAAGTCGTAGATGCTCCTGTGCACACCCTGGTTCTCGTCTGATTTCCGCAGCTCCCACAGTCATCTGAGCATGTGGACCATGCAGACCACACCGCCCATGTACAGTTCTGAACTTCGTGAAATGGAGAAACTTTGAAAGAGTTTGAATACCTGAGAATGACTCGCGATGAAAAGGAAGGAAGTGACAAAGAGCACGACAAGGAGCTGCATGTGGACAGAATAATAAGAACCCAGCTATTTCTTGCCTTCTGTTCAATTTATAGCTTGTTTTCACGGCTAACTTGTTTTTCTTCCTATTCGTAGACATCTGTTTTCCGGATAATGTGCTTTCGGTAAGAATCAGAGTTCCAAATCTGATTAGTTTTGGTTTTTGTTCAGTCACAGCATGTCATAAACTCTCTTCCAGCAACGGTCACGTTCATTTGCATGCTTGCGTTATGTTTTGCCCCGGAGGGATCAGAAATAGTTTTGACAATCAAAGGACCCATTCTTTGGCTCTTGTGTTCAGTCACAGCATGTCATAAACTCCGGTTCAGAATAGAAACAAAAAGGATTCATTTTATTCACCGAAAGAGACAGGGCTAGTTGGATTATGCTAGAATAAGGCACACAGGGGGAAAAGGGGACAATTTAAATTACACAAGTTCTCGGCTTCGTTATTGTTTCAACTCCAATGCCAATAAATCCAAATGGAACATCTCTCCGTCTTGAAAGGCCTGTTAGTGCGCCATCATCAGTGTCTCGAGATCCTGAAAACAGAGTGTTTGAGTACATGTTCATCACGTCATTCCGTGAGTACCTTCAGATTACGACGCTTCGCCTCTCCAATTGGCGTCATGCCAAAGTCGTCCTCCTTATTCGGGTCCAATCCGCACTGCAACAAGTAGGCGACGATCTTTGGTTTGTCGAGCGAGACAGCCTGTAAATGGAAGGCCATTCAGAGAACGGGAACAGGTGTTGCCTCACCACGTGCAGCGCCGTTCTGTTATCGTAGTCCTTCTCTCCCATCCGAACTCCAGCGGCCTCGTAGCACTTTAGAAGTTCCATATCGTTCTGGTAGACAGCGAGGCACAACTCGACACCTGAAAGAGAGTACAATGTTCTGGTTGCTTTGGGAAACGTTTCAGCTACTGCGTTGTCAACCTGAAATGCCCTCAAAGCGAGTAACTAACCAATTCTCTGCCCCGACATGTCAATCAATCCTCCAGCGTGTTTGATTGCAACGATACAGTCCATCGCCTTCGCCTTCACCGCACAGACCAATGCATTGTAACCGTACATGTCTCTGAACAGATTTGTTATTTCCCGATGCTTGTTAGAGTGATAAACTTACTTTGCGTGCACATTGGTTCCAATCGACAGCAGGTACTTGACGGATTCAAGGTTTCCGTTGGAAGCGGCCACATGGAGAGATGATGGGAACTTGTACTCGTCGGCAGTGAAGTGGACTCCGGAGGATTTGAGGGCTTTCATGGTTTCAACGTCGTTCGTCTTTGCGGCATTGCTGAACATTGGCGGGATGATGATGTCTCTGAGGAGTTGAACTTCCTGAGACGACGAGACACGGAGACACTTGTCGACACACATCACTGAAATCGGCAAAATGTGTTGAAGTCCTCGAATCCTAATCTTACTGATTTCAGGAACCTTGAATGTTCCTCTTTGGAGCTTTTCCAGGAACTCCCTGTTGCACTCCTCCGACGCCTTGATCAATCCTTTCGCTTTCACCGTCTTGTTGAGCAAATCATAGTTTGCGGGACTCGGATCTTTCTCCACTGCTTGAACTCCTTCGGCCGTGTAGTAGAGGAGCAGCGAGACGTGGTGGAGCAAGTTGAGGTCGTTGGTCAAATCGTTGTTGAGCTCGTCGGCGGAAACCACGTACTTGGTTGTACTCGCAAAATAATTCAGCATACCCACGATTCGTTTCTCGACGCTGAAAGATGGATTTTACAAACAAAAAAGGTTCAAGATCTTCAAACTTTTCTGCTCGACTGATTTCATCTTTTTCTAATCATTCATCCTTTCTTATTCTACCTGTCATGTGAGAAGGAAGTGGAATACTTACGGTATTATTTTCGAGTATCCGGCAGTGATCGGGTGGCGGAGGTTGCTTGTATGGAGTCGGATAGAAGACAAGCTGAACAACTTGCTACCATTCTGCTCGTATTGGATCTCCTTCGGTCCACGGTACCCGACTACCAGCCTGCAAATAGACGAACTGTTGAAGAGCTCACTGTGCGTTTCGATTCGAGAAGCCCAGTTGAATAACGCTACTGTATCTTTCTACTCGAAAAGTGCAAACAATTCATCTAGTTCTGCCCCAACATGCTCATCGTTTCCAGCCAAAGAGAGATACTTACACGGCCTTCTTCTCGGCGTTTGCGATTTTTTCGCAAATCTTCGTAACAGCTGGAGAAGCCATATTTGTGTAATCTGAAGCGAAATGTAATCAAGAGAGCACGAGAGACACTTACAATCACGTTGATGCTAAATTCAAAGCCAACCAGAATCTACACGAAGAATAGTGCACAATAAATTTTGACAACGCTGTTAGAATCACGTGGGTAAGGTTCGACGTGTCGGGCATGTCGAGCACAAAACGTCCGGTCAGTGCTTCCAGTTTCCAGCAACGGTCACGTTCATTTGCATGCTTGCGTTATGTTTTGCCCCGGAGGGATCAGAAATAGTTTTGACAATCAAAGGACCCATTCTTTGGCTCTTGTGTTCAGTCACAGCATGTCATAAACTCCGGTTCAGAATAGACACAAAAAGGATTCATTTTATTCTTCAAAAGAGATAGTGTTAGTGAAATTATGCTAGAATAAGACACACAGGGGGAGAGGGGGCATTTAAATTATACAAGTACTCGTTTCTAACAGGCTTCGTTGTTGTTTTGATTTGAAAACATTGTCCAATCAGTCCATATGGAACACCTCTCCGTTCTGAAGTTCCACCGGTTTGTACGTCATCATCAGTGTCTCGAGATCCTGAAAACAGATTGTTTGAGTGTATGTTCATCACGTCACTTCTGGGGTACCTTCAGATTACGACGCTTCGCCTCTCCAATTGGCGTCATGCCAAAGTCGTCCTTCTCATTCGGGTCCAATCCGCACTGCAACAAGTAGGCGACAATCTCTGGTTTGTTGAGCGAGACAGCCTGTAAATCGGAGGCCATTCAGAGAACAGAAACAGGTGTCGACTTACCACGTGCAGCGCCGTTCGGTTGTCGTAGTCCTTCTCTCCCATGTGAATTCCAGCTGCGTGGTTGCACTTGAGGAGATCCATATCGTTTTGATAGACAGCGAGGCACAACTCGACACCTGAAAGAAAGTACACTGTTCTGGCTGGCTCGTAAAACGTTTTAATGACTGCGTCGTTAGTATGGAAGGCCCCAATGAACGTGGAGAGGGATCATTTGATGCGCAACAGCTGATAAAAACCAGAAACGAACCAATTTTCTGCGCCGTCGCGTCGATAAATCCTCCGGCTTCTCTGATCGCAACGATACAGTCCATCGCCTTCGCCTTCACCGCACAGACCAATGCGTTGTAACCGAACATGTCCCTGAAAAGAGTTATTGATTCCTGATTCCATTGACAATGATCTGCCTACTTTGTATGAACATTGGTTCCAATCGACAACAGGTACTTGACGGATTCGAGGTTTCCGTTTGAGGCGGCCACGTGGAGAGCCGTTCGGAGGTTGTAGTCGGTGGCAACAAAGTTGACTCCGGAGGATTTGAGTGCTTTCATGGTTTCAACGTCATTCGTCTTCGCAGCATTGCAGAACATTGGCGGGAGGATGATGTCTCTGAGGAGTTGAACTTCCTGAGACGACGAGACACGGAGACACTTGGCGAGGTGGGGAACTGAAAAGAAATTGGATGAATTACAGTCCTCAACACCATATCTCACTGATATCAAGCTCTCTCATGGCTCCTTTCGTTGCCACTGTCATCTCTCCACGAAGATTTGCTTGGAGCATCTGAAACATGACAATCCTGACTGCTCTTGGAGTCACTCAACTCACACTTCTCTTCATCGGGAGATCCCACTCGTCCTTTCCAAGAACATAACACAGTTTGGCCATGGCGGCCTCCGAAGTCATGTCCGATCCGGGAATCACTCCAATATCGTAGAGGATCTTGCCAGTCGCATAGTTCACATCGACCTGTCCCTTGAGACACTGCGAGCAGTTGACAACCATGACTCCTCGATTGATAGCCTCCTAAAAGTGTTGTTTACAACTAGAAAGTACCGTTGATCTGTCACCTTCAATGCAAGAATGATATCCTGACGTCTCGTTGGCATGTTTCCTGACCCGAAAGTCTGCAGAATGACTCCACGCGTTGGCGGTTGGAGGAAGGCGCGCACAGATTCGATGGTCATGGATGGGAAGATACGGAGCATTCCGACGTCGCGGCAGAGATTCTCGTGAACGGTGAATGCGGCGACCATGTCACTTCGGAAGATCGAGTCGTAGTGCACTTTGATGTTGATAGCCATCTGCGCGATGGGGTGCATGTTCGGACTGTCGAATGCCTCGAGTGCCGAGTTATCCAACTTGACAGTTCTGTTTCCTCGCATCAACTTGTTGTTGAAGTACACGCACACCTCCGGAATGTCAAAGTTGCCCGCAGTGATCAGAGCACCAATCAGATTCTCCATTCCATCGGAGCGAACTTCAGCGACAGGGATCTGACTTCCAGTGACAATGACCGGTTTTCCGAGATTCTCCATCATGAAGGAGAGAGCACTGGCAGTGTAGGCAAGCGTGTCAGTTCCATGGAGCACCACGAATCCGTCGTACTTGTGATAGGCCTTCTTGATGTCAGTGGCAATTCGGATCCAGTCGTCGAATGTCATGTCGCAGGAGTCGAGAAGCGGCTCGTACTCAACGATCCAGTAGACGACGCGCTTCTTCATGTGACGGACTGGCGGAAGCGAGTACGGACGAACAGCCATGTTGGAGTAGTTCTCCTCGACGTATCGACGGTCATTGAGTGGTGGGATGTCGCGGAGCACCTCGGGAAGGTATCCAGGGACCGGGCAGTAGACTGAAAGAATAGAAAAGTTTGCACCGAGAGTCACGTGTTCAAATAGTTAAAAGCGGCGAGTAGAGTTTGACTCCCGGATCAGTTACGTCAAGCCATGTGGTCTTTGTCTCCCATCTCTCTTTCTCACTTCGCGCTCTCCCATATGCCTTTCTGATCATCAGCAAACATTCCCACCTTCACTTATTTTTAAACGATTGCTCTAAACAAAGTAATGTTCAATGTCCGGTGCCACTGAAAGAACGCTCAAGCGGAACAGCAACAACTCTTTCTATTTTCTTCTCGCGAGCAAAGAATAAAAGACTGTAGCCCGTCGTTTTGCATGTAAGCCTGTCTGAAGACAAATAGTGCCTCCGGGCAATTGTGCGTTTCATGTGGCGGACGCGTGCGAACCCGTCAAAACACATGTGTGTCTGCAGGAGTACAACGCGAATCTTATCAGTGCCCGCTGCGGTGTGATTCTTGAAAATTACTCCGACTACACCAACCTCCGTCGCTCGACTTCATGCCGATGGTTCCGCCGGTGTAGAGGACGAGGACTCGCGATTCCGGGAGGGCCGATGGAGCACCGAGTTGTTGAGCATTCGCTGTTTCTTGCACCTCGAGCACGAGTTCCTGAAAACATATGTGTGAATTTCGAAAGCGGATCTGTGTTTTTATCTTGTCAAAACCACAGTAACCGAAAGTGATAGCCTATTTACCTCAATAGAACCTTTGAGAATCACAATGGGATCCTCGACGAACAAGGGAGAGCTAGTGTAGGCTGGGTAAAGAACACCGACTGTAGCCATTGCTGCTTGGTTTTGACGAACAGAGAGAGAAGAGCCAAGCAGCCGGACAGATGGGACGAACGAATGAGAAATGAATGCGGGACGACGCGTGGGGGTCACAGGAAGAGGGCGGAGCCCGCGAAGACGGTTCGCGCGAGGAAAGTGAGGAGGGGAGCGGGCGACGGAGGGCAATATATGCGGTGCAGCAGTACCCTTCGTGTCTCTGTGTCCTCCACAGAGACAATGCTGTCTTCCTCTCAACGTGGCTGTGTGGGAGGCGAGAAGAAGAAGAAGCGGAGACGGCGCTGGTCGTCAAAGCTTTGTCTCAAGGTTGCACGAGATCAAATAATCAGTTGAGGTGGTGTGCCCGCGGTGCAAAGATGTTCGCTTCAACTTGTTTGTTTCTCTCTCTTTCCTTCCATCAAGGCGTCGGGAACTTCAAAGCTTTGTAAAGCGTTTGCATTCCCTTTCCAGATCGAAGGTCGAACTTCATACAGTCTTCGGAACGTCATAGACCATTTCCATTTGAATAACTTTTTCCAAAAGCACATAGATTATGGTTTCAATAGCAAACAATTGTCGTATTTTTCCACATGTAGACATTCAGCACAACATTCAATCTCTGTTCTGATCCTCGAACGAACCAGTCAATCGTCTCCCGAAGATCAGACCACTCGTGTCCACATTATACACTCAACCATCCTTCCAACTGCGAGACCACAAATTGTTTCGTCGAAAGACCATCGTGTACCATACTTGTACCGGGTTCGGTTACTGAGGAAGGAGAGGGAAATCACCCCCAGCCATCGTTCGAAAGCCATAAAACACGGAGGAGGGAGACGACACGTGTTAGGGGAGAAAGTGTATGATTTTATGATATCACTCCGGTTATTATGAGTTTACCGCGGTGTGTCAGTCGTTCTCTGGCCGTCTGCTTGGGTCCCGCCGCAATTCGAGGCGAGAGAGTGTGGCGGCAGAGGAGGGCGCAGACCGAAAACGCCTCGATCGTGGCGAGACCCACGAGGCGCCGCGGGGCCAACTGACACACCGCGGTGAACGCATAATACTGTAGGGGTTTGGCGAAAAACTGACCGTGGCTGAAATGTTTCGCAAGAACGCGCCGTCTTCATGGTGATGTTGTACGAGGAGTTGCTTCGGGAGATGGGCTTCGTCGAGGACTTTTGAAGTTCGTCGACCGGAGATGGACAACGGGGAGGTGATGGACTTCTTTGGGGAAACTGGAAAACGGAACTGTTCCTGATTGTTTTGACATTCCAATCACAAAAACGATATGATGTATTCTTCCGCTTTCTGATGATAAGAACCCCTCACTTACATCCTTCGCTGGTACACGAACATCGTCGAATGTTCACCGGTTCGCACGTTCCATTGACAGACATTTTCCGGAAGAATGAGACACGTTTTGGTTGCGCTGAAAGCTCTTATTTTGCAAAAAGTAGTAAGTGACAAGAGAAGAGATTGATAACGAGTAGGTAAATCAATGAAAAGTATGATAGGTAAAAGAAAAGAAACAGAAACAGGTGACGTCTTTCAAAAGACACTTGGGGGAATCCCTTTCGGCCGGCGTCTGTCTTATCATCAAGTGGACAAAGACAATGATCGCGTGAAAAAACTCTCAAACATGAAGGTCACTGAAGGGAGAATCTAGATTCATAGGAAAAGTAAAGAAGAGCAAAGACTGGTTTGCTCAATGTGTCCCGGGAAAAAAGGGGAAGGGAAATGGGGAAAACAGAGACGCAGACACCTCAATCCAGTGCTTTTCCATGCTTCTCCACACTTTTTGTCCCCTAAAATGTCGGCCGTTTCGCGTCATCGAAAATGGGAAAGGAAGGGGGAGTGGGCGGAAAAACAGAGAAGAGTGTGAGGTCTTTGATTAGAAATTATCAGTTATCGGTGTCATCAATCAGCTGACTGATTTCCAAAGGTTTTCAATGAAAACTGTTTTCTTCAAAACAACGAAAAAGCGCAATGTTGCGCCGACTTGTGAAACAGAAGGTGTTTAAATAGAGAGCCGACAGAGAACAAAAAGAGCGGAACTTTGGCCTGTAGTTTGTTTTATTTTCGGCAAATTGGAGAATAACACGTAAGTTTTTAGGGGTCAAGTCATACGGCCCCGAACCAGAGAACAACTGGTGAGAAACTGAGAAGTTGGGGCGGAGGAACGAGAAAAAAGAGCTCGAAAAGATGGGATGGGACCAGTGAGAATGTTTGTCAAGAGAGACGAGAGGGAGATCGTGTTTCTGGTTTGTTCGTTGGTCAAAAATTGGCGCGGAAAACAGGAAATGAGAGGTAATTCGGGCTCGCAACACCAAGACACACACCTGTTGATTGGAGGAATCTAATGAAATGACCGCGTGTTAGTGTCGAGTAGATCATTGCGAGTTGGTTGATTAGTCCGAGTGACGATTGCTAGTGATTAGAAGATACAATGAATAGAGTTCCACGTCCCAATAGGTTGGTGATTACGTCCATCGTGGAAGTTTCCGATACCCCACGCAATCCGGCAATTTGAGAGTTCACGTCAAGGAACTGTATTACAACAACATCCCTTATCTTCCTTTTCCAATCCCCAGAACTGATCAGAAGATGACTCCGTGCTAATGTCACCACCGACGAGAAATGTGTTGTTGAGCACAAAAACTTGTGGTTCTCACTGCTCCGGAACGACAATCTCTCTCTTTATCTTGAGGATTCTCATCCCGTGGATCGCACTGATACGAATACAATCCTCTAGGACACATGTTGGTTGGATGGTTTCTCAGACAAGGAAGTTTGGTGTAGTCTGAATACATTTAGCAAGTATAGGATTGGAGAAAAGATCGATACGCTGTTTCAGACCGAGTATTTAGACAGGAAGATACATATTAGAAAATCTATAAATGGTTGCATTGAGAGAAACACACTGTCAATATACGGTCCCTTATGGCAGTAAAGGACTGGGGACGAAAGAAGGAATGTTAGAAAATCTATAACAGTCATCTATATCCTCACGACAGAAGCAACTGTCCAGAAGATCGCCAACCATTTGATTCCGATTCAACTACTTGATGATTCATTGAAAAAACATTTGAATTCGTTCCATCATCCATACAATCACTACCCCCATGTTCTTCTCAAACACCTCAAATTGCTGTTTTCCCGATGTTCCGCCTGTTTTTCTGTTTCCGGAACACAACACCATTCCAGAGATCGTCGTGACCAATCGACATATCTGCATTCAACTTTACCATTGATCAAACCCATTTTCATCCACAACCTGACTCATTTGCCCCCCAGGAGACCTCCGATCTAATTTGATTGTGTTCCGAGTGCACCTTGAACTGAAGGTTGATGTTTCACGAGAGACTAGACTTCAGAAATGTTGCATTCTTTGTATGTGTTGGTGATACATACATCATATACTTCCTTAGTATCTGAACTCGAGGATGTTGAGTAAAGTGTACTTTGATATTTCATCCCTCTCATGCACCTAATCATACTAATTATAGTTGGTGTCCTGTGATTTCATCCTTGAACCTTGTGTTGCTAGTTCGCAGAAAAAAGTGACAACACTTTTTTGTTTTGTTTTTTTCGATGACAAACGTTTGCGGCTAAGAACTTTTTGTGTATAAAAAAGTGTCGGCTTTTCTTTTCCTTTCTTTGCTAAACTTCGAGGAGAAGCTTCATGGGGAAGCGGAGATGACACTACAAAATCTGAGCTTGGTGTTCTGTCGGTTTCTTTGCAGCTAAAGTTCAGCCTGTTTCATCTATTAGACACCGTGTCACATCCTCTCACCATATTCTTCGTTGGTGTTCTCTGTCTTCTGATTACTAATGAACGACAAATCTCGGCTCGGAGGCCTTCTCAGACGATGTACTTCCTTGGCTATCTTTCGCTTCTCTCTCCCCTCCTCGAAGCCCCTCTCTCTTCCCCTAATGACTTGTACAATCTGACAAAGAAACCAGTCTGATCGTTGTTTTGAAGTTTGCTCATTTCCTCGAATTGTCTAGAAAACCACGCACGCTTGTTACCGTAATCCTCCTTGCTTCCGGTTTCTCCCGGAAGATGAGCTCTGATTCTGCACGAGGTAGAAGATAATTTGCAAGCGGTTTCTGAATACATTCTCTTGAAAAATACAATCATCCCATCGGAAAGAAAAGGGGATAATACAAAAAAGGAAGCGGTTTATAGCGAGGGCGGGTGGGCACGAGGCATCTCCGGGAATCAGAAAGGGCGGTGCCAGTGTTCCGATGGTAATACGGTGGGTCCTATAAAAGCAAATCCGGGAAGGAACGCTTTCATTGGCTCTCATCAGCCCACTTACTTCTGGGACTAGCTCCATTTGATCTGTCACTGTTCGTTCTCTCCGGGACCGTCTTCTAATGCTGTAAAGGTAACATTAGTTCTTCTTGAAATGCTCTTTCTTCTTCACACTCTAGTTTCACTTTTCAATCTTGAAATGTTGACTTCGACTAGTTCCCATTAGTCCCTACTACGTGCATACATCTTATTAGCACATCTTCTCTTCGAATTCAATCATGGGTTTCTCAATTCAAAAAATCTATTCCAAAGACTCTCTGGATTTCGAAAAAGACGTAATTGACTTTCCCCGTCTCCTATTCTTTTTTGGTTTTATCACGCCACCGATCGACGGATTTCTCGATAAAAAGAACACCCTGAGAACATTCCCAGTCGGTCTCCCGCACCCTTCTGACCAGCTTAGCTTATTTCTGACGTTTCGTCAGAGTTCTGTCTCTCAAAACTAAGCAAAGCCACTCTTGAGTTCCTATTCTGTTGTAGGATGTTGTTCTCTAAAGTAGAGGTAAGGTGATCACTCCCCACTCTTTCGAAAAAGCTCTTCCCACCTTTTCAACATCCTGTTTTCAGCCCCAGTTCCTGACCACCACCATGATATACGTGGGCTTCCTCCACCACTGGGCGCCAATTGTCTTTGGCTCTCTCTCCTATCTCACCAATGCCATTTTCATCTACATTGTTGCCAAGAAGACTCGCTCATCATTCGGCGCCTACAAGTACATGCTAATGAGCTTTGGAATCTTTGACATGATGTACTCTACCGTTGACATGGTGGTCGCTATGGGATCTCACAGTGAGGGAAACACTTTCTGTCTGTTTGTCTCTCATGGTCCGTTTGCTGAAGATCCACAGATTGGATTTGTTGCTCTGTGTGTCCGTTGCATGTTCTTCTCTCTGAGCTACGGTGTCCTCGAAGTTCACTTCATCTACCGTTACGTCGCCCTCTGCCGTCCTCAATGGATTCCTGCTTTCGCTGACCCCAAATGGATCACTGCCATGGCTTTTGGTGTTCTTGGTCAAGGAATTGTCTGGTTCTGCTCTGTCTACTTCTGCATGTGGTCCGATGACGAGATGCGCTCGTACCTGGCTGTCCCCTTCCGCCGCGACTACAACGCCGATGTCTACAAGGTTCCAATCCTGGGTAGCACTTATTGGGGAGCGTCTACTGAACTCATCGTGCGCACTTCTGCTGGAATCATCATCATTACTATCATCTCCTGCTGGACCATCTACTTCTGCATCTGGATCGGATACACTGTGAGTCGAGGTGTCTAGGTAACTTGTATAGTCCAAGTTTAGATCAACGCAAAGCTGAGCGTCGTCGAAATGAGTAAGACCACCAAGAAAATGCACCGTAACCTTCTGAAAGCCCTGGCCATCCAAACTTTCATCCCATTTGCTATCAGTTACATCCCTTGTGTCTTTGCCTGGACTGTCCCCATCATTCATGTTGATACTGGAACGTGAGTAATCAATCCGGCGCCCTTTCCTTCATTACAATTCTACTTTCAGTCTGAACAACATGACCGCCGTCATCGCTGTCGCCGCGTTCCCATTCATCGACCCCCTGGCCATTATCCTCCTTCTCCCCGACTACCGCAACGCCTTCTACAAGATCTTCTTCCCATGCTTCCTCCCTGGAGGCGCTAAGACTAACCCGGAAACTACTGTTGAAAGAAGCTCTAAAATTTGATCTCTTCATAACCTTCTCATTTTCTACGACTCTCAAATTCTCATTACTCTGACCACAAACCAAAACTCTTCTCTCACTCATTTTCTAATCGCCTGTCGTTTTGGACTTTGGTGTACTTGGGTGTAAGCCCCTTCTCACCACCTACAATATCTGTCTATACGATCAGAAACTGAAACAAAATGTAGTTGTATCATGTTGTAAATAAAATGTGAATGCATGTTGAAATGCTTTATTTGCCACCAACTCAATGGTGCTATGCTAAATGATTCGGTTGGGCGTTTCGGTCGCTCCTTGAATTCCCATTGATTAGTTTGAGAAACGGTGCTTGCGGTATCTGAAACAAACAATGTCATATGAGAAAATAGCTTGATGAATCTAACCCTCCTGGTCCAGATCCACCTCCTCCTCCTCCGACGGCTCCACTTCTTGGTGGGCATGGGCAGTAGGCGGCGTCGCTTCCTGGTGCTCCATCGGATCCTGGTCCTCCTGGAGTTCCATCTCCTCCGTCGGATCCTGGGTTTCCGGCTGGTCCTGGTGGTCCGGCTGGTCCAGCTGGTCCTGGTCCGCTGCCTCCTCCTGGAGCTCCGTCTGGTCCTGGTGGTCCTGGTGGCCCAGCTGGTCCGGCGGGTCCTGGAGAGCTGCTGGAGCGAGTTCCTGGGGCTCCTGGAGCTCCGTCGTTTCCTGGGGCTCCTGGGTTTCCATCTGGCCCTGGTGGTCCTGGTGGTCCCGCTGGTCCTGGGGCTCCGGAGTCTCCTCCCTGGCCGTCTTGTCCTGGGTTTCCTGCTGGTCCTGCTGGCCCGGCTGGCCCATCTGGTCCTGGTGGTCCAGCTGGTCCTGCTGGGCAGGTGATGCATTGTCCGGCAGCAGAGTGTTGCTCAGCAACTCCAGCTCCTCCTGGCTGTCCGTCTTGTCCCGGTGTTCCTGGTTCTCCTGGAGCTCCATCCTGTCCTGGTGCTCCCTTTGGTCCAGCAGGGCAGCCAGAAGCAGCAGCAGCACACTGGCATCCTCCTCCACCTCCAGAAGCGGTGGCGTACTGTCTACGGACTCTTCCGGTGATCTGGTCGAATCTGAAGCCAGGCGAGTTTCCAGTGCGAACCATCACTCCCCATGCGTCGTCGGCGTACTGCTTGAAGTTGCTCAGGTCGGTGAGCACTTCATCTTGGAAGTTACTAATGTCAGTCATCACGTGGATGGCCGAGAAGATGGCAGTCAGAGCCGCAAGGGCAGACGCACTCGTAACAACGAAAAGAAGAACTTGGACGTGACCCATTCCTGAAAGTACAGAAGGTTGTGAAGAAGGAAAAACACAAGGACACTGATAGAATTCTTTCCCAACTTTGCTGTTTTATACTGATTCTCCCCTCGATTGTTCCAGACTGTGACCAACTGGTTTTTCTTGGTTTTGGTTGGTTTCGTTCCCTCGGAAACTGATCAACAACTGATTTGATATCGTTTAGAATAAAAACTCGTTATTTCTTTCGTAACGTCAGACCCTTTATCAGAATCTGCAGGGTTCGTAACCTGTTCCAAGTGAACAAAATAACACGAAAAGCTGGCTGTTCTGTTCGCAAAAATAATTCATTTATTTATATCAATAGACAAAGAGACAACAGAAAAACAAGAGGTAAAGGAAAGAACACATGCTTGAAAGGGATGGAGAGACCAAAATAAGTAAGTGCCAACAAATACTTGCATTGCGAGATTCGATATATAGTTTAACCCGAGTACACCCGAGTATTTAGATAAAGTTCTGAAGAGTCTGGAAGCCTAGGAAGTCGGTGAAGGGACTGTGGTGCTCAATGGAACGCGACTCTGATCATTGCTCATCTCGAGAACTTGGAACGAGCGGCTGTGCTCGTGTTGGAGCGTCGTTTTCTCACGGAGCTTTCTGAAAACTTTAAGGTTAAGGGAAAGAGCAAAAGACCAAAAGTATACCTAGAGCTGCGTGTGATGTTCTGACGTAGGAAGTACATGTTCACAGGTACGAGAGGGAATTGGAGAAGATACAGGATGTAGACTGCGGCGTCTGCTTGGAGGAATATTCGGCGGATAGAGACTTCACGGTGTTCGCGAAGAGAGTAGAACTCGTCGACCACCTAGAAAGAGAGCAATGAAGCAAACAATCAAACAATGAGATCAGAATCTATTGTTTTACCTGAAGTACGTAGTTCGGTAAGTTCAAAACAAGGGTAAGCGTCGCAGAGATTAGACATCTTTTGATAGCAGTGATTCGTCGTTTTTCAGCACTCTGAACAAAAAGATAATGAGAATAGAATACATTCTAGTCTGTTCCTCACCTCTAGATTCAGTTTCGATACAATTTTCATATTGTCACTCCTATTATTGCTTCTCAAATCGTCCGCAGAGATAAGCTTGAACGGAGTTTGCCATGGAACCTTGGAGACCAGAACGGAGATATCGGCGAGGACAGTGAGCATGAAGGGAAGGAAGAAGGTGATGGAGCTCTCGACCAGCACAATGATCTTTGACGAGCTGAAAACAAGCAAATTGCATTTCATAATAGTACACGAAAACACCAAACACCGGGCTATTCAATTATGTTCTGTACACTTGGATTTCTCACCTGCTGAAGTATGGATGTTCTGCACAATACGTGCCTTGGCTGTTGTTTCCGTGAGTGAAATTGAGCTCGGTGATTGTTATTGGGGCCCAGATTTGTGAGGCACAAGAGAGGAGGAGGATTCTAAAGAAGAAACTTGTTCTAGCAGAAGATCCACTGTTTCTTACATGAGAAGAGTGTTCCAGGTGCTTCTAGGAAGCCTTCTTCTTGATCGGAGAGGAAAGAAGACGTGAAGAAACCGTTGGGAGTACATGGCGACCCATGTCCAGTGGATGAAGCAAGATGCGGAGTTGACGAGGAACGCGGAGAGTTTACAGATGACGAATCCAGGCAGGAAGTCTGAAAACATAAGGTTAACTTGGTACGTCGATTCCCTAAACTTACGATAGATCACATTGATGTTTTCCGAAACTACAAGTGTGAAAACTGTCGTCAACAATACGAAATTCCCTAGAATGATCCCGCACATGTACGGAAAGTACTGCGAATTCCTGTGCGGTCTCATGAGTGCCAAAATGATAACTAGGACTGGGAGGGTTAACGAGGTGACGGAGATGATCGAGTAGAAGAGCAGACGGGAAGAGAACGTCCATTCCCTCAGGAACATGTCCTGTTCGGTGAAGGCGCTCATCGGTGGAGAGGAGCTGAAAGTGATGGGTATTTCGGGATGGATACGATGAGACGGAAGTAAAGAAATGGGAAGGAGATTTGAGACGGTTTGAATGAGAAAAAGGAGAGGAGAAAGTGAAAATTGAGAATCAGCAAACTCTAATTGCTCTTTTTGCGGAGCACGGCACAAATTGGCTGGGGGAAGGAGGAGGAGCGAAGTTGATGATCTATGAGAAATCTGAAACGGGGAAATAATGAAAGGGACAAAAAGTTACATGTACAATCGGCTCAATTTGTTATGAATCTCAAATTCAGCCTAAAACTTGATGTTGAACTTCAGAAGGTCTCAGACCTCTCTGACACAAATTGTAGGTGTGACTATGGAATAGAAAGTTGAATACGAAATTGACAAGCTGTTTGGTGTGTTGTCAGGGACTAAAGTACAGAACGCCAATTGTATCCCCAACCGACGCCAATGAAGAGAATGAGGGAAAACACGAATTCATCCTCATCTCCCTCCCGGATATTATTCAACGTCGTCTTTTCAACGGAACATGTCATTTCAAGCCGATTTTGTACCTGCTTTTGCAGATTATCACTATCATCAATATCAGGAACGACGAAAAAGAGGGAGAGAAAAGAACGTGACTAACCGAATGATTCGTTCTAGAGGTGTAGGAAAATAGGAGGATGAGAAGAGGTCCGTGAAAATTGAAATTGAGAGAAGAGGAAGAAGAATGGAATATTCCAAATGGAGAGGAAAAGGGGATTAGGTCAAAATGTAACCGGAAAACGAGAGAGGCAATGAACGAAAACACAAGAGGGTGACCTCTTGAAATGGGAAAACATCGAAAATCTGAAAGATCTGAAAGCTTTGTGAATACGAAATGCAGCTGCTGCAAAGTTCTCAATGCCCCACACAAAACAACCTGCTCTTCGGGGCGGACCGCGCTGGAAACCTCTTTTATTTCCTTTTCACTCTTCTTTTCGGGAACAAGTGGCGTCACTCTCTTTTTCTCGTCCTCTCTCGTAAATAATGAAGCGGAATATAAAACAAGACGAGTAGGGGGACGAGGAAGGAGATGATGAGGTCAACTGGGGTGGAGTGGACCTTAGGGAACGAGGAGTCAACGGATTGGAACAGGGACTGCGAATGGATTCGTCATAAGTTCAGATGGCTCAGACTGTGCTCGCAGGAACACCGTCAAAGCACGTGAGAACATAGCAAATTGTGATGTGACTATGAAGAAGATGCGGAAGAGAAAACGAACAAGCACGGATGATGAACAATGCGTAATTCCATATTCATTCACACCGTCGTGTGTCCCCGGCTGGCATTTTTCAATATTTTGAAATTGAGCTATTGAGGAATGTGGCACGAAGAGCGGAAGACAAGGCTCACTGAGTCACACAGACACGTGTTGTTTTCGTTGAGAAAGTTGAAAGAGTCTGAAACTAAACTGAAATAATGAGATTGGAGGGCGGGATATGTACAGAAAGCTCAAAGAGTATATACAGAAAGATTCCTGGAGGGAGTGCAGACTGGAGAAGCTGCAGGAAGTTGTCGGAGGTGTTTCATGGAAAACAAGGTTATATGAGAAGAAGAGGAGAGGCGTCAATTTAACAAAACTCTAAATTTAGAACAGAGTGTTGACCGGAGGAGCCGGAACATTGGCTACGAGGAGGAAGCTGTGGGTTCTGTGTGCCGTGTCTTCAGGCGAGATTCGACTAATCAAGGCACCTCCGAATTGGCTTTGTTAGTCTCACAAGTGACAGTTTTTGCCTTTCCTCGATTCTCAGAAAGCTTCTGAGAATAGCACGAGTGGGTTACGACATGAGTTAGACCTGAAGTTGGAATTCGGTTACGGATAGGTTTCTCAGGAATTATGTATATGTGCGTTGTGATTCGATAATGACGGTGAGCGAAGCGAAAAGAGTTTAGAGACTGGGTCAAAGATTCTAAGAGAGGGGAGTGTTTCACGTGTACTTTGGAGTGGGGGCAGGTAACTGAATTGGTACGGGATCATTACAAGTTTCAGGGAACCTAGAACACACTAAGCGTGTCCATGAACGAATAAATGCAACAACAAACCATCTCGAGATGATAAGCTATCATCCGGATCAAAGAATAGCCAACCAGAAAACACCCAGTCCTTCTGTAGCTTTTCACCAGCCGTTTCTAATCATTTCGAATCAGGAAAACTGGCGAAACGCACGTCAAACAATCCCGGTTTTCTGATGAGATTTTCGTCAGTTTCACCTGTTTCTAGGTACGTCGTGTTTCACGATTTTCAACCAAGATATGTTGGCCAAGCAACCGGAACTAGAATTCGATAGTTTACACGTTACCCCCGAAAAAAACATGGGCGGGAATGAATGAATGAGTGAGGGAGGGAAGGAGGTGGGGAAGAAGACTCAAAACTCATGCACTGGCTCCGTCGAAACAACTTTAGGAAGGACAACATGAAGTCTCGAGAGATGAATTCATTTCCCGGGCTGCTCTCTGAACATGTGCGGCCCGGGGAATTCACAAGGAACGGACGGAATACATCGAACAGAAATAAACGGCGTTGAATGGAGCGAGAAGCCCACAAATAGTAATAATTGCAGGAAAAACGCATGCAGCAGACCTTGAACAAACCAACGAACCCCGAGTTGTCAAGGAAGGGGCGCCGGCGACTGTTGGGCTTGGGGGTCTTTCCGAAGGCATTTGGTATGCATACGGTCTGGATAGACGCTACGAAGAACAAAATAGAACAAAGGAGGGGCCAAGTTTTAATTAAAATGTTGATTCCTATCCTATTTTTATCCTCTTCTCGACAACTACTTTCTATTTCAAGTTGCATCATCTCTCGCTGCCCATGAGGTCATCAAGAGCCAATGTATAATTCCGACACAGTCCAGCAAACGTGTAGTCCAGCATAGTCATAATAACTCTTTTTCTTGCAAATTTATTACCCCTTCCGCTCTCTCCCTCACTCACTCCGCTTGCTTCTTCTGCCAAAGCGACGACGTGGGGAAAAATGACTAGAAGCTTGAAAGATTCGTGGAGAGCACGCAATGATGGAAATGTAATAAAATTCTTTGCCGTTATGTATATCGAATCAAACATTTCCTCGGCACGTTGGAGTCGACGTCGTCGTCGTCCGAAAATCCATCTTTTAATGGAACGCTTATTGAATTCGGAAGAAGGGAGGGAGCGGCGCTCTTTCTGGGTAATTGTGCAGCTATGTTGGCCATCGAAACAGAGCTGAAGCCGAGGATGATGAATTGGAACTAAACGTCTTTGAAAGAAGGCGTGAAGTCGTCATTCTTCGCGGAAAAGAAACGAGTGGGTTGGTTGGTTCCTGTTAATCCAGGACATGCCAGGACACGGCTCAGAAGCAAGACAACAAAGACGACGACGGGGAGTTTCTAATTAATTTATTTCAGTATTCAAAGAGCACAGCACTTCGTTTTTCACACTTCGGTTCTGTCTCTATTCCGTCATGCCAATGTGCGCTTGCAGATGTAGGAGGAGACTGTGGTGGAGCACGATGTGGGGAGCCACGTTCCAGTGGCATTCATCTGAATTGCATGGTTTTAACAGAGCAACACACATATTCAACTGACCGCAACACAGGAAGCACCGCTGACCGAAGTGCCATCCGGGAGATTCGTGAATTCGACAGAAGAAGAGTC
>LR537992.1:0-22465 GCA_900883565.2 Caenorhabditis panamensis
TAACGGAACCCCACTGTCTCCCTCAGGCTCGTCGTGGCAAAGAGCTAAGTCCTGGAGTAGACCACCGTCTTGCAGCCACTTGAACCAGTGGGTTATGCGGGTGGAAGCATCTACAACAGGATGTTCCTAATTGCTTGACCTAGATGGAACTACCACGCCCTCAGGGCAACTTCCTAAAGGCCAACCCCTTCACAAGAATCTCCCCAGCACGGTGGACCGACAACTGTCGGATCCCACTAATGCGCACCAGGCTCGCCGTGCTCAAACCCAACGAAAATTGGCGTTTGTTATAAATTTTGGAAGGTCTCCTTCAGGGGAGACAGCAAAACTTGAAAATATTGAAAAAGGTCCATCCGTCGTTGAGATACGGTCAATCTAAGAGGACGCGACCCAGACTGGGAGGGACGGCGGAACGCCAGCCCGAACCGTCTGTTGAATACTTGAAATAGACTCTTTAACTCAATGTTTTAGGGATGTAATGGAAGAAAAGTACGCCCTGATCATAGACGAGGTGGCTGGCGCCGCGGTAGTGGCATATGACGCCGATGGCTCTTTGAGGATCCGAAACTTGTTGGGAATGGGAAACATGTCTCTAGTGATGACTGTCCAGTACGCTGTTATCATTTACTGTGCTGTTATGATGTATGAGTTCATGGAAGAGAAGCTTCAGATGCTCTCAGCAACAAAGAAAAAGCTACACAAGCAGTTCTTCAAGACCCTGATCCTACAGATCACCACCCCATCAATTTTCCTGTTTTCTCCAGTAATCTTGATCATCTACCTCCCTCTGTTTGATATAGAAGTCAATCTTCCAACTGGAGTGTTCCTGTGTGGATTCACGTTGTACCCAGCAATGGATGCTATCATTATCATGATCGTGGTTTCAGATTACCGTAGGGTAGCGAGGAGTGAGTGAACTCTTTGAAATTCTTGTAGGATCAATGTTTCAGATAACACGAGAAAGACCCTGGAAGCCATATTAGCTTGGTTTAAACCATCGGAGGAAAATGACAGGTCAACGACTGTTAGCTCAAAAGTTTAATGCATTTTGAGCCATATGATGTTACATCAATCACGAAAAATGATCATGTACTAATCTTTTGAGTTTTCACTACATACTAATCCTGTCAAAAATAGTAAACGTTTCCTGGAATTCTGAAAAGTTTATTCATGATACATATAATCCTTATCAAGCTTTTGAACTTTGTGATGTATGACGGGATCTAGCAGGTACAACTGATGATGATTCCCTCAATCCAACCAATTCTGAAAAAACGCTCATGTCTCCAGTTTCATTTGGCTTTAAACTTACTGCTCAACGCTCTGCGATATTCAGTGACGATTGATAAAATGATAAACGCATCGATTGGAGGATACAAACTGAACAAACTGTAGATGATCCCTGATTGAAAACTGATGGTTGCATTCAAAAATGGAGCAAGGAGAACGGGAAAGATGGGCATGTGGAAAAGGATAGTTGGAACAGTGATCTGGCAGACGAGGGTTTTGAAGAATTGCTTTTGGAGTCTTTGATGCTTCACAGAGAAGTTCTTCAGCTTCTCATTCATCTGAGATCTCATCGAGAATCCACAGTAACACATGACGACGTATTGAGTGATGAGAATTGCTGACGTTCCCGCTGTGAAGATCACGCTGCTCCATCTGATGTGGAACTCCTCTGGATCCTCCGGGTCTTGAGAGTAAGCCAGTACAATGAAAACTGGTGTTTCATCAATGTCAATGTTGTAGACAGTCTCAAACTCTTTCTCGATATAGTTCCTGGTCATTTTCTCCGGGTAGCCGCAGAAATAGACAAGGGCGGCCCATGCAAAGCCAAACAACCCGACATAAACAAGCCAGATAGAGAGCCGTGTTCCATGGAAGAGTTTGGAGGTCCAATTGGAGCTGAAAAAATGTGTTTACGATTAGTAGCTTCTAAGAAGAGCTCACTTCAACAGCACCATATACCGATAAATAAAAAGTACAGCGACACTCGAGATCAGTGCGGAATACACTCCTGCGTAGCTCGCCAATGTGACTGTGACCATTCCCATTTTGTCCCGTGCATTCTTTACAAGACTAAAGTAGATGAACGCTCCATTGAAGTTATGCACAAATGGCCTGGCCATCATCTCTGTACACGAGAAAGCCATGCCAAGGAGGGCAGAGAAGATGATCATGTACTTGTAGGTTCCTGTGATCTTTTCGGTCCTCCAGCCAGTTAGATAGATTAGAAGGGAATTGGAAAGAAGAGCGGCAATGAAACCGAGTTCTGCGATGAGTCGGGAAACATCGCGAACGTCGGACAACATAGTTATCGTTAAGATAAGAATGAGTAAGTAACAAAATGTTATGAGTAACCAAGACAGACTACGCTTTTCGTATTCAAGAGAGGGAGGGCGGTCCTTGAGAAAATCAGAAATCAGAGACATCAGAGTGATAATTTGAACTTATATGTTGAAGGCAAACAACGTCTCGAGTTTACTCACCGAAAGTGTGATTTTCAAGTCAGATTCATTCCCATGTTTTGTTTCATTTTTTGCCTTCAAATTTGTCATACTTTGTGATCTTTTTCTTCTTCTTGTAGTTTGTGTTATTCTCTTTTTATTCTTGTCATTCTTATCAAACTAGATAAACGAATTATTCTCAATGATCTCCACTTGTGTCCTAGTCGTCGTGCTAACTGCTGCTCCTTGTATAGGCCTTCCGAATAATCCTGAAAACCAGTTCTGTAACTTTCAATCTTCGCAGACAGTTTCTCCGATGATTGACTCACTGCTCAACGCATTCCGATACTCTGACACGACACACATGATAATCAACCCATCAATCGGTGGATACAAGCTGAACAAACTGTAGATGCACCCGGATTGAAAACTGACTTGAGCGTTGAAAAATGGAGCAAGAAGAACGGGAAAGATGGGCATGTGGAAAAGGATAGTTGGGACTGTGATCTGGATGACGAGGGTTTTGAAGAACTGCTTGTGGAGTCTCTGATGAGTCACTGAGAAATTCTTAAGCTTCTCATTCATCTGAAAATGCATCGATGTCCCGCAAATCGTCATAACGACATATTGAGTGACAAGAATACACATGGTCCCTAGAATGAAAATCACACTGCTCCATCGGATTTTCGGATCCTCTGGGTTCTCCAGATCCTCCTCGTAAGCCAATACTATGAAGACTGCAGTATCATTGATGTCCATTTTATACACCGTTTTGATTTCCTCCTGGATATAATCTTTGGCGACTGTGTCTGGGTATCCGCAATAATAGACCAGGGCAGCCCAGGCAAACCCAAAGAGTCCGAGGTAAAGGATCCAAATGGCGAGTTTCCAGCCAGTGAACAAATAGCGTAGGAATTCAGAGCTGCAAAATAAAGGGTGAGTAAAGGATTACATGGTCTACTAGAAGGGATTAGAGATTGAATGGGGGATTCAAAACATCTTGCAGATTGCAAATTTAGCGCAGATGAGTGCATTGGTGGTTCGTTCAATGACCGATCACTAGATTCGTAGACTAATGAGTTTTCAGAAAACCAGTTACTAAGAATCTAACAAAACTCACTTCACCAGTACCAAATACCGATAGATAAACAACACAGCAACACTTGAAATCAAGGCAGCATACGTTCCTGCATAAACCGCTAACAAAAACACAACCCCAGTTTTCCATTCCGATATCTCCTTTGCCAAACTAAAGTAGATAAACGCTCCATTGAAGTTATGGACAAACGGTCTTGATATCATTTCTGTACATGAAAAAGACAAGCCTAGAAGTGCAGAGAATATGATCATGTGCTTGTAAGTGCCCGTGATGTTTTCCGTGTGCCATCCGGTTAGATAGATTAGAACAGAGTTGAAGAGGAGAGCGGCGAGGAATCCGAACTCGGCGATGGTTCTGGAGATCTCGGGGATGTTGAGGGGCATGTGATGATGTTATGAGTAGCAATGATTGAGTGGGTAGACACCGTTTCCGGCAACATAGATGAAAAGAACAATAACATGTTTTGTACCTGACTCGAGCTCATCTCATCTCATCACACACAAGTGTTTTCAGACGAACGGAAGCCTAGAAAGGAAGA
This sequence comes from Caenorhabditis panamensis, assembly GCA_900883565.2. Classification (NCBI taxonomy): domain Eukaryota; kingdom Metazoa; phylum Nematoda; class Chromadorea; order Rhabditida; family Rhabditidae; genus Caenorhabditis; species Caenorhabditis panamensis. The sequence goes on from LR537992.1 coordinate 4,085, forward strand.
AGAGAAGATCATTCAGTATCTACCTAACTGATATTCTCCCCTTCAACCCTTCCCCCACCTGACAATGCCTTACATTCAAGACCTATCTCGTAACATTGCCGAGTTGGGATTCCTAACCACCCTCTTTGGCAACACAGTCCTCATCTATCTGACCGGATGGATGACAAAACAGATTCAGGGAACTTACAAGCATATGATCATCATTTTCGCTTTCTTCGGCTTGTCCTTCTCTATAGTGGAAATGATGGCTAGACCGTTTGTGCACAGCTACAACGGGGCTTTTGTGTACTTTAGTTTAGCCAAGGAAATCTCGGATTTGATTGGCATTGTGACATTCTTACTGGCGTTGTATGCTGGGTTATATGCCACTTTGATATCCTTTGTGGCTGTTCAGTTTATCTATCGGTATATGGTACTGACAAATCAAGATCTTTTGCACTTGTTGTTCAAAAGTTGGCGGGTTACTATCTGGGTGATCTACGCCCTGATATTTGGTGTCATTTGGATATTCCTCTGTTTCTACTGCGGAAGTTTCGATGAATACTCCATCGCATACATCAAGTGAGTCATGTGCACTGGAGCGCAATTGCTTTGCTTGTTTTTTGTAGGGACGAGATGACGCGCGTCTACGAAATGAACACGACCGACATCGCGGGGATTGTTATTGTGGCTTATGTGGGGACAAAAGACGGCGGGCTTTTTTTGATCTTTTTCTTCCAGGAACCGGGACCTTCAAATGAGACGTTGAAGCTTCGAGAGACCTCCGCTGTCTTTTGGTGTGGCACAATCTCCATTCTGGTTTGTTCTTCACATCTTTATGACTCGATTCTTCATTTCCCTGCTTCAGCTGTTTCAATACGTCATAATGGTGTACTGCGGAACCTCTATGCACTTTCAATTTGCCGAGAAACTCAAGAACTTCTCAATGACTCATCAACGTCTCCAGAAGCAATTCTTCAAAACCCTCATCTGCCAGATCACAGTTCCAACTGTCTTGTTCCACCTCCCTATTGTTCCTGTGTTAACTCTCCCATTTTTCAACTTAAAAATCAGCTTTCAATCCGGAATCATTTACAGTTTCTTCAGCTTGTATCCCCCTATCGACAGTATGATTTTGATGTACATTGTTTCGGATTATAGGAATGCGTTGAGCAGTGAGTTTTTGAAGGCTTGAAGGTCCCGAAACTTAATGTTACAGAACTGGTAAGCCGAAACCGTCAAGTGTACACCGGAAGCACCATTGGAACAACTCATGTTAGTGTGAGGATGACTTGAAGCATTGTACAGTTGGAATTGTACAACTGGAAAACTGATAATGTACCCGATCTAGATGTATTGTTCTTAGAAAAGGTTAGAAAAACAAGGTTCTTCAATTTCCGGATCAAAGTTTGTTTTGATCGTTCTCCATTTCATCATCGTCTTTTTATGTGTCTGAACTGAACACAGTTCAGTACTGCGAATCTTATTGCTTGTGGAATAAACTTGGCTTTTTCCATCTATTCTTACTGTTTTTCGTCAACTGAAAGTAGTGATAATGAAGATTCAACTTGAATACAATGAAATCGCTGCGCTCATTGTGTTTCCGGTAACTCACCCCTAGCAAAAAGCCGCAGTGGCTTTCCCATTTCAGCTCGCTCTCCTTGGCACCTTTTGCAACTGGACCATTTGCTTCAAATCTCGAGGAACAATTGTCTTCCGCAACTCATTCGGACGTCTCACCACCGCTCAGTCGTTTGGAGATGCAATGCACTCGACTCTTTTCCTGACTGTCTTTGTTCCAATGACGTTTTTGTGAGTTACAGTTACCCAACCCATCCAGACCCATTACAGTGACATCGAACCTCTCAAATACTACTCCCGACATCTTGGTCACGCTCTCCTCATCGCTTACGACATCTCAACTTACCTCCACCTCTGTATCTCTATCAACCGCTTCTTCTCCATCGTTTTCCCCATCATCTACGAGCGAGTCTTCACCAAAACCTTCACTCTCTCCCTCATCGCCATCAGCTACAGTTTCGCAATCTTCCCCTCCTTCTTCTTCTACATCTACAGCAACTGTCAGTTCTACCTGGACGAGTATTACTGGGGTTTTGTGTTTTTGAATAACGCAGTGTGCCAGAAGATTAGTTGGTATGCAGACTACATAAAGTACAATGTTGTGATTCTTATCATCATTTCTCTGGACTCTGTGACAGTTACAAAGATGCGGTGGACCAATGAGAAGTTCGCTAACCACCATCTTCCATCCTACCAACTCCGTCGTCGTCGGGAAGTGTCATTTGTAAAACAAGCTTGTTTCCAAGCTCTAGTAGCGTTATGGGAGCTCATCAACTACTTTATAGTAACCCCCAGAATCCCAGCCAAACACAAATGGGTTCGGTTCTTCTGCACTACAGTTTCCTGGGTGTTAGTGCACGTGGTTGATGGTGTGATAACTATGACGTGTAACAAGGAGTTCCGGAGAATGTTTAGAAGGAAACCTACTGCTCGTAAGTATCCGTGAACCTGATTAGGGGACTTGGTTTGTTTTCAGAAGCCACAGTAGTCTGCTCTTCCTGGTATCCAGGGACAATCGGTCCTTCTGTTAACGAGGCAAACCAGTAACACTCTAGTTACTACGTAGGATGCTCCTGGGAATCCAGAAGCCAACCACACAAGCATAATATTTCACACTCTCTATTCTAAAAAGCTCTCCTTCTGCTGAAATGCTGAAAACCTTCGAAATAGCAAAACTTGTCACCAAGATTGGATTCCTGTTGACCCTCCTTGCTAACATTGTGCTTATCTATCTTACAGTGTTTTACACCAAATCTGTAACTCCTATTTATAAAAAGATGATCATAATCTTTGCAACCCTCTGTATTCTCTTCTCCATCTGGGAACTCATCACCCAACCCACCATCCACAACTTCAACGGAGGATTCATCTATTTCAGTACCAATGAAAACTCCCAACTTCCCCAGGAGTTCCTACAGTACGCCTTGGGGATCTATGCTTCCTTTTTCGCAGTCTTATTATCCTTCGTCTCAATCCAGTTCATTTTCCGTTACTGGACCCTTACAACCTCCCGCTGGATTAGATTGTTCCGTGGCTGGAAGGTGATCTTCTGGCTGTTCTATATCCTGCTCTCTACACCTTATGGAGGTCTAATGTATGTTTGTCTTCAACCCGATGAGTATTCGGATGAGTACATGAAAGCGGAGATGTTGAGCGTTTACTCAGTTGGCGTGAAAGATGTTGGAAGGTTCATTGAAGTGGCTTATGATCAGAAAGGCAAGCTGCGATGGAGGAACATGGGATTTCTCTTTGTCGGGAACGTGTTTTTGGGTGCTACCTACTTCATTATCGTCTACTGCAGCATTCAAATGCATAGCGCCCTGCAAACCTTATCCTCCTTATCATCCAAAAGACGTAGGATTGAACGTCAATTCTTCAAAGCCCTCATAGTCCAAATCGTGCTCCCCACTCTTCTCCTAAGCTTTCCATCATTCCTAGTAATCTCTGTCCCTCTCCTGGACATCCCAAACCACGTTCAATCCGGTGTCCTCTTTGCTCTCTTCAGTTTATACCCTCCAATGGATAGTCTGGCGATGATGTTTATTATCACAGAGTACAAGAATTGTACAAAACGTAGGTTGTCTAGAGGTGAGAATAACAAGGAGAGAGGTTTCAGGAGCCCTCGGAGACTTGACGGCGTCGTGTTTGAACAGGAAGGATAAACGGAACAAAGAATCTGGTATCGAATCGAATACAGGAAATGGGAACGGCATTTTCTCGACGACGTCGGTGTAAGCCAAACAACAGGAAGTTATGCTCTATCTTCTATCTATCCACATGTTATCTTCTTGATATTGTTTTCCATTCTCCCCACCTGACCATTCCAATAAATGACGTCAAATATTTGGATCACCATTGCTCACACTATAACCAAAACCGGCTTTTACTCTACAACTCCAATGGATTTCTTGCTTATCATTCTCACAATGTTCTTCGTAAAACGAAACATGGGTCCTTATAAGTACATGATAACAAGTTTTGCGGCTCTAGGGATCATATTTTCCAGCGTGGAGTTTTTAGTGCTACCTGTATAGTTTCAACTAAGATCAGGGTAATCGTATGATTTGCTTCTTTTAGATCTTCCACTCTTTCAACGCTGGATTTGTACTGTTTAGCATGACTCAGATTTCCAACTCTTCCAACAATCTTATCCACTGGTTAATGGGTAACCCATACTTTATAACAAGATGTTATCATCGTTACAGTAACATTTGCATGCTTCTACTCCTCCACAATATCCCTTTTGGCAGTACAGTTCATCTATCGGTACTGGGCGATCTTTGAGTAATCGTTATCCCGAGTACATTGCGAAATACTTTCAAATTTTGTTTCAGTCAATCTAAAATGCTCTATTTCAAATCCTGGAGGCTCTCAATTTGGTTCTTTTACGTCTCATTCTTCGGCTTTTTCTGGGGATTCGGAATGCACACTTTTGGATCCATTGATAGTGACAAGTACAACTTCAAGTACATGGAACGTGTGGTTTTCGATTTTTACGGACAAGAACTAGAGACATTGCCTTGTTTTCTAGTGGTGGTTTATGTAAGTTACCGCGAGCTTCTTTTCGGCCCACATATCATTTAGGACGACAAAAAACAAGTCCGCTGGTACAATTGCATCTACATTTTCATAATGACTGCTATCATGACAAGTCAGTACTGTATCATGTTGTACTGTGGCATTCAGATGAACACTAACATGCATGACAAGGTCTCCAAGTTCTCCGAATCTCTTCGGAAACTTCATCAACAAATCTTTCGTGTCCTGGTACTCCAGGTCACTCTACCAACTTTCTTTCTCTTTGCTCCAGTGGTTTTCATCATCTACTTACCGTTTTTGAACTGGAAAGTCAATTTGCCAAGTGGGATCTGGTTGTCAGGGTTTACACTGTATCCAGCGTTAGATGCGTTTCTGGTCATGTACATTATCACGGATTATCATAGAGCTATCAAAAGTGAGATTCCGAAAAGACACTAAAATTGAGGGTTTCTTACAGTGATAATAAGACAACTCACTGGTTATTACATAGGAAAACAGAAAAAGAGCACTGTTTTAGTGGTCACTTCAAGAACCTGAACTTTGTGAACCTTTCGTGTTTTCGTATTCTGAATTGTGGCGAGTACCAACACAGGAAATTAGTGTTACTCAACTCAAATGAAGCTGAATCTCATCCATTGTACCCATTTCTATTCATCACCCATATGACCAACATCTGGATCAATATCGCCCACACCATTGCTCATGTCGGGTTCTATTCCACAACGTCTTCAGAGTTCTTCTTGATATTTCTGACGCTGTTCTATGTAAAACGGAATTTAGGACCTTTCAAGTATTTGATTGTGTCTTTTGCAACGCTAGGGATCAGTTTTTCCAGTATTGAGTTTGTGATCTTTCCGGTAGAACGCAAAGGAATCTTCTGAAGGTTCTGAACCTAAACTTTCAGATGTTACACTCTTACAACGCGGGCTGGGTGTTTTTCAGTATCACGAGACCACTCAGCTCTTCAAAAGAGGTTTCTGAGTGGCTACTAGTACTCTTCGCGTGCTTTTACTCCTCCACAATCTCCCTTTTAGCCGTCCAGTTTATGTATCGATATTGGGCGATCTTTGAGTGAGCCTGAAACAACTAAACAATCAATGAATCAATCCAAACTTTTCAGTCAAGTCAAACTAATCTACTTCAAGTCTTATAAACTAGTACTTTGGCTCATATACGCTCTATTCTTTGGTGTAAGCTGGGGAATGGGGATGCACATATTCGGAGCCCTCGATGACTACACCCAAAGTTACATGGAGGAGGAAATGTTTCGATTCTATGACCTCAACCTCAAAGAACTCTCCTGTATAGTGGTGTCCTATGATCCATCAGGAAGCATCAGATGGTTCAATATCACCTCCCCTCTAATCATGACTGCTATCATGGCTAGTCAGTACTCTATCATGATCTATTGTGGCGTTCAAATGAACTCGGAGATGCATGAAAAGGTCTCTACGCTCTCTGCATCTCTTCGGAAACTTCATCAACAAATCTTCCGGGTTCTGGTACTCCAGGTCACTCTACCAACATTCTTTTTGTTTGCTCCAGTGGTTTTCATCATTTACTTGCCGTTTTTCAATGTGAAAGTCAGTTTGCCAAGTGGGATTTGGTTATGCGGGTTTACACTGTACCCCGCATTAGATGCGTTTCTGGTTATGTACATTATCACGGACTATCGGAAAGCTATGAGGAGTGAGGGAATGTGTACAGTAAGATGGTTTACGTAGCTTTGCAGGTGCTGTTTCCGACTTCAAAGAAACGTTGCAAACAAGAAAAAGAGATCTTACCTCTGTTCATATCACTGCAAAGAGTATAACTTGACTTTTCACATGGAATAACAATGTCAACAGAACCAAGAACACCTCGTATTTTGACCGAAATGAACCAGTTTACCTGTTTTCACCAAAACCCAGTGCTGTATACTTTCTGATCTCATTAAAGAAGCCCTAGAAACTTTCACTTTGTGTTTTCAGTACTGTTTTTGACTCTGTTTACACCCGGAAGTCTATGCAAACTTCTAATACTACTGGACCTGTTATATAATCAACTCTTCAAGAACAAAACAAAACAAAGCTATAACAAAAAGGCAAATCAGCTGCTCCAATTCTATTCGATTACACTCTGATTCATTCTCGGAACAACCAAACAAGCGTTAACCGAAAATCACATTCAGGGGCGTAAATATCAGACAGCTGAACGAGTAAACATTGCTTTTCAGTCCGTTTTCTTTTCTTCCGCTAAAATGTTGGTTTGCGCTTGCTAATTATGCTTGTTTTTCGACGTCAAAAACAACACATACCAGAAAGACCAAGCTAGACTTCAAAACTTTCTCTCAAAACTATCATGAACCAAGAGATAGACCGAGAAACCTATATCTTCTTCGAAAAAGTCACCCTCTGCTTTCAAATTGCTCTAATCACATTCGCGATCATTGGCATTGTCCTAATCATTCCCCACCTGTTCATCACCACCCGGAAGTCTATGCGAACATCTAGCACCAATTCTCTAATCATTGGAATTGCAATTTGTGACCTGCTAGTTCTATTCACAGCGGTTGCCCCAATCACCTGGAAAAATGATGATCCTTGCACTAACATGCACACTTATTTCAACGTCATTGAGGTTTTCCTATTGAAAATCGTGGCCGACACATGTACTCGATGTTCCTACTACCTCGGATTGTCACTGGCTGTTATCAGACTTCTAGTAATCATGTTCCCAATGAGCTCCAGGATAGAAACACTTTCAAAACAGTCTATTGGCTATGTAGTGATTGTTTTGATGATGTTTATAAACTTTCTACCAACTGCAAACTATTACTTTCGACTTGGTGTTGCTCCTGGAAATGATTGGACACCACCTGAAACGTGGGCTTCGCTCAATTTTTTTTCTAATCATTCTTTTTCCTTTCTAGATGTACGAAGTTCCCTTCAAATTACACAGAACCTACCTACTCGGACGTTTTACCCACAGAATATCAATACAAGCTCTATCAAGTTATCAGTGGTGGTTTGCAGTTTTTCGCCTGTATTTCCCACCCAATTGCAGCAATTTTACTGTATCTAGTCATTCGGAAATCCGCAAAAATAGCGGTTCATCTGAGCACTCAAGCTCATTCTGATCGGCGACGAGCCAGCAAATTGGTCCTTCTCATGACTCTATCGTACGTCATTTCGAGTGCTCCAATGGGTCTAAACTACTTTTTTTCAATCATCAACTGGTCCAGTATCATGATGAATCTTGCTATTGGCTATGGAGGTGTTATTGTCTTCATGTTCTTTACTATAAATGCCTCAATGCACTGTTTTATCTGCTTGATAATGTCATCGGACTATCGAAAAACTGTGAAGAGTTTATTGAGGATCGGGAAAGAAGAGAAGATCATCGTTCAAAGTGTGACTCTCAGAAACTAGACCAATATGCAAATTTTACTAATAAATTATAACAAACAATCTTCTCTTGCTTTCCCTTTTTATGATTCACTCATCATCAGAACTTATGTTGTTAGAAATACGCTTGTCAACCTAAATTGCTACTGTCTAAACTTCTAGAAGATGCATTTCCATCTCGTTGAAGCCATCGAAACTAAGTCAGACCAAGTTTCAATGTTTTTGAGGTCTCCGTGTTCTTGCAAAAAACACGCTGCAAGTAACAGAGCCCTCCACTTCCGAGATCAGCACCGTCCAATCAAATGAGACTAACGACAAAAATACACTAGCAGAATCCCCCAGTCGAGATCACAGTCGGCCACGCAATTTCATTTTCGGGGAGGTTCCAAGTTTCAAAGCGACCCAGTAAAAACGGACCTGATTCGGGTAACTCGGAACCTCTACCTACCGACTGATCTCTCAACCGATAGATCTACCAGCTCCTAGATATTTTAGTTAGAAGTACCAAGTTAGAAAAACCATTGTCACCTACATTCCTACAGTCTAATCAACATCTAGAAGACCCAATTGAGCTGAATAAGAGGGAAAAGGCAGTTTCCTTCTCGTTGAAGCCATCACAAACCGATATGCAATGTTTGAAGTCTCCGACTGCCTTTCGGAGACTTCCACTTCCGAGATCAGCCCAATAGGTGTTTCTTTCTCGTTGAAGTCATCGGCACTTAGTTAGACTAAGTGTCAATGTTTGGAAGGTCTCCGTGTCTTAGCAAAAAGTACACTGCACAGACAACAGAGACCAAATACTTCCGAGATCACCTTACAAAAGTTAATAAAAGTACTCAATACCCTAATAATCTACAATGCTAGAAGTACATCTACGATTCTAGAACTAATGGCTATCTCTTATTGCTACTTATTTCTAGAATTGACTTACGTGTTGCGGTCCGGGCGGGTGATGTTGTCGAGGGATGGCCTGACGAGAAGCGGTGAGCTGGAGTAGTCTGACGAGGTTCGGCGGGACACGGGTTGACGAGAGGCGGCTTGGCGAGTTCCAACTTGGATGGAAGAGGAGCTGTAGAGGAGGAGCGGTTGCTGTCATTGTCGTTGCTGCAAAATGAATCATTGAAAAGAGGAAAACTGATGAAAGAAGTGACGAACCGGAACAGAAATACACGAGGTTATCAAGAAAGCAATAATCGCGTCGACTGAACTGTCTTTTCAGTGCATTTTGTGATTTGCGGCATCGCAAAGCGAGAGAAAGTCTTGCAAAGCATCCAAAAACCAATGCGGAGAGTGAAAAAAGCGAACAGAATGAACGAGGTGAGAAACCAATTATGACTAAAAGGCAAATTGGCGAGCACCCGGGTACAGAGAAATGATTACGTGTTTGGCCGCTTTTGAAACTTGCATTATGAGCCGAAAACGCAGAGGAAAATTCCGGCAAATCCCGAAAGAACATCGAACAGGCGGAAGTTGGGTTTTCACCCGAATCGATGGGAAATTGCGAAAAATTGGAGAAGAGGGACGACGGGGGGAGATGGCGACGATTCGGGTACACAAAATCGACCGGAATGAGCAAAAATGATGACAAAACGCCAAAAACAACGAACAGAAGAGAATTGGAGCGACTAGGTTGGAAATTAGAAAGTTGCCGCCGGATTGTCGAACACCGATCGAACGGAACATCGGAGTGTCGTAGGGTAACTGACGGGTCTAGAATCATCTGTTTTTTGCTGAATTTTGATGATTCTTGATCGAATTTTGATAAAATTTCTGGAGAAATCGTTGAAAAGACATCCCACTGTTCAAATTCACTAGATGCTCGTCTATTTTTTGTAGTTTGGATGGGAATAAATAAGGAAAACAATGACGAAAAATGCTACTGGGTGAGCACACTAATTATGCGTGTTTTGCAAAGCCAAAATGTGCAAAATACCACCCAGGCGCATCTTGTATACCCAGCTTCAAAGCATTCTCTTTCTCATGGAACCTGAAATAGAAGAAATAGACCAGAAAACCATAAAATTTATCATTCAACTATCCGTCTTCTTTCAAACCCTTCTAATCGCATTCTCCATTCCTGGTATTGTCCTGCTCATTCCCCACCTGTTCATCACTACCCGCAAGTCTATGCGAACATCTAGCACCAATTCCCTAATCATTGGAATCGGCATTTGTGACTTGCTAGTCCTTATAACATCTTGTGCCCCAACCAGCTGGACTACTCGTGATCCATGCTCCAATCAGTTGACCTATTTCTACGTAATCAAGTCGTTTCTTGTGAAAATCGTGGCGGATTCATGTACCCGATCCTCCTACTACATCGGATTATCATTAGCTGTTATCAGACTTCTAGTAATTCGATTCCCAATGAGCGCAAGGACAGAAACACTTTCTAAACCGTCTATTGGCTATCTAGTGATTGTTTTGATGATGTTTGTCAACTTTCTACCAACTGCAAACTACTTTCTTCGATTCGATATTGTTCGCGGAGAAGATTGGAGTCCATTAGACACGTTGGTTTTGTTCTGATCTCTCTTGAATGGTCTGATCTTTCATTTCAGATGCCCCAATTTTCCCTCTAATTACAGTGAAGAAACCTATTCAAGCAATCAACCTTCCGACTTTCAATACCATCTTTATCAAGTGATTAGTGGCTGTTTGCAGTGTTTCGTTTCTCTTGCCCACCCAATAGTTGCATGTCTACTGTATCTAGTAATCCGAAAATTCGAGAAACGATCGGATCAATTGAGCCCTCAAGCTAATACCGAAAAGATGAGAGCCAGTAGATTGGTCCTACTCATGACGATTTCCTACGTCGTTTCGAGTGTTCCTATGGGTCTAAACTACTACTTTTCCATCATCTACTGGTCCAGTCTCATACTCAATCTAGTGTTTAGCTACGGAGGTATCATTGTCTTCATTATCTTCACTATCAATGCCTCAATGCACTGTTTCATTTGCTTAATAATGTCATCCGAGTATCAGAAAACTGTGAGAAGATTGTTGAGGATTCGTGAAAAGGCGCAGGTCATTGTTGTTCAAAGTGTTACTCTCTAGGCACCAAACTTAAAATCCTACATGATTCACTCATTAGTAACATCGCAAAGTCAGACGGCATCAAACTCCTAGTTCCAGTTCCCTAATCCGGTTCAAAAACCGACCAAGACCTGTACTTTTTGTCCTTCTGCACATACTCTGTTATTCTTCTCCCCATCAGTCAGATGATGTCCACTAGTCAGAAACCCTAATAGGAAATGAAGAAACTGCCTTTCATTACTGACATCCCACTTCTATTGTTCACCATGTTCGACTGGCTGGCTCTCGGCCATTTCATCTCTGTAATCGGATGTTTCTCTTCTGTATCCGCCGAGATGGTCCTAGTCTTTTTGACATACTTTATAAAGAGAGAGTTCGGGAATTTCAAGTACTTGCTCATGTCTTTTGCGATAGTTGGAGCGATTTTTGCCATCTTTGAAATGATGATCACACCGGTAAGATTGGGCCGTTTGGGATTCGCATAGAACAAGATTCAGATGTTGCATTCTCACAATGCTGGTTACATGTTCTTTACAGTTGTGAAGCCGTTTTGGGCTTCTAAAGACTTCATGACACTGATGCTAGGTAAGATTCTGAGGTTCTAAATCTCCCCTGACTCTCTGAATCCACTAGACTATGTCAAAGATTGAATGATCATTCCCTAGCAGAAACCACACCAAAATCTCTAGTTTCTGCCCTTCCAGCCATCTACGCGGGATTCTACGCAATGACAATCTCCGTTCTAGCCATCCAATTTATCTATCGCTATTGGGCAGTTTTCAAGTAATCATTCTGATTTTTCTAAAGCTCAAACGACTTGTTTCAGTCAACACAATCTGCGCTTCTTCAAAGGCCCGAGAAGCATTGTTTGGTTTCTATACGCCTCGTTTTTCGGCGTTGCCTGGGCAATCGGTTTCTACTATCTTGCGGCTCCAGACGAGTATTCAGAAGAGTATCTGAGACCAGCAATGCTAAACTACTACAAACGGAACATTTCTGATGTTGCAAAGCTTTCCGTGGTGGTTTATGTGAGTCTTGGTTACTTCCGCTGAGCCCAACTTTACGCCTAACTTCTAGAAAACAGATGAGAACGAGAAACTATCAATTCGCTGGAAAAACTCCATTTTTATCCTTCACATGAGCTTTATAATGCTCACCCAATACATCATTATGATCTACTGCGGGCTAAAGATGTATTACGGAATGAATGAAAAGATTTGTCAAGAGTCCACTTCATCAATCCGACTTCACAAACAGATATTCAGAGTGTTAGTGTTACAGGTACAATCTAGGATCACTAATGTCACTTTGAAGTACTTTTGCTTAGATCAGCCTCCCCACATTCTTCCTGTTTGCCCCTGTCACTCTCGTCATCTACCTCCCCTTCCTCAACTTGACACTGAGCCTTCCAACTGGAATCTGGATGTGTGGATTCAACCTATACCCAGCTGTGGATGCCGTGATTGTTATGTATATCATTACAGACTATCGGAAGATGTTTAGAAGTGAGATTGGAAGTAGGAAATCTCGGAAAACACACAAACTTGTTCTAGATCTAGCCCATCTAATCTGCCGACGGTTTACCAACTACACGGAGAACACTTCTCAAAGCATCAGTACAAGAATCAACCCGATTGCCTGATAACAAAAGGACTCAATTTAGAATTCATCAGTTTGTAAAAGACCTACGTATCTATGTACCAAGATGAAGTATTTGATACAACAGAGCCTCCCAGAAACAAGCAGAACCCCTCAGTCGAGATCACAGTCAGCCACGCAATTTCATTTTTGTTGCGGTTCCAAGTGAAAATGTATCCCGATAAAAACAGACCTGTTTCGGGCTACTCGGAACCTCCACTTACCAACTGATCTCTCAACCGAAGGATCTACCAGCTCCTAGATGCTTTAGTTAGAAGTGCCAAGTTAGAAAAACCTTTCTCACCTACATTCCTACTGTCTAATCAAAAAGACCCGGTTGAGCTGAATAATAGGGAAAAGGCAGTTCCCTTCTCGTTGAAGCCATCACAAACCGAGATGCAATGTTTGAAGTCTCCGTTTGCCTTTCGGAGACCCCTACTTCCGAGATCAGCTCAATCGGGGTTCTTTCTCGTTGAAGCCATCAGAACTTATTCTTTCTAAGTTTCAATGTTTACGAGGTCCCCGTGTCTTTGCAAAAAGCACACTGCATAGACAACAGAACCCCCAAACCTTCCGAGACCACCCCAACCAACTATCCTACCAAACTGCCAATGACACTTTCTTTTTCACTGAAATATGAGCCAACCGAACGAAAGTTTTGTTAGAAGACGACTAGTAAAGTTGAAAATAGGGAGCCGGAATCAAGAAATGTCAGAAGTGGACGGAATTACGAATTTTGAGACGTGCTTGCTAGAAATTACAGATCGCATTTCAAAATTTGAAGGACAGTTTCTACGAGAGCAAATGGAACGTGGATCTACGAAAGTTGCTCGTCTGACGGTTTGATTTCGAAACAAGAGACTAAAAAACATGTCTAGAAGTGACTTACTATCCCCGAGTATAGCCTAGAGAATCCCAAAGTTACGTGAAAAAAGAAAAAAAAAACAAGTTACGGCTTGTGATCCTGACGGTGGTAGTCTCTGTTGAGTGGAGGCGAGACGACGGACGATGAAGTGGCGAGCAGCGGCTTGTAGAGACGACTTGGCGAGTGGTCGGCGGTGGAGTGGTGAGTCGTGGAGGCGTTGAGGAGTTGAGTGAAGGTGTCGTGTCGTGCCTGGAAAATGTATGATTGACGAGATCGAAACGGAGCGAGGAGCTGAAAGTGAAAAAGAAGTGAGAAAACGGAACGGAACGGGATAGCGGAAGTTACGGGCTGCGGAATTGGAAAAGTTTCAACATTTCTTGAGTTCGCGTCGCTGCTCTCGTAAAATGATCATTTGGTGCGGCAAGGAGTAAGAAAATGCAAAAGCCATGAACAGGAAAGGTCGCAGAACACCCAAGAAGCAGACGGTTGAGCGAAAAACGAGCGGCGAACAACTTGGAGACCTGGCGAACAGAATGAGCGAGGTGGCCGCCGGCGAGCGGTTCGTCATCACGAAATAGCGATTCGGCGGGCATCTGGGAACAAGCCGAGCATTCGACGTCGCGCGGATGTGAAACTGGCTCAAAACTGGCCGGAGAGACTCTTCTCGACAAGACGGGATTTGGCGAAGTGCTACTTGACATGGAGCAGCTTGGCGAGAAGAGGATCGAAGAAAAGGGGATTGGGAGAAGATGCTTGGCGACGAGAGGCGAGATGTGGAGCGGGGCTTGGCGGAAAGGTCGTTGTTGCTGCAAAATGTAATATTGAGAAGAGCGAATGGAAAAACTTTGGAAGAACAGGGCGGAAATGCAAAAAAATTATCACGAAATCCTGGAAATGATAGCTTTTTGAGGGAACATTTGCCGAAGAGAATGGACGAGTCGGGCGACGAGAGCGCGAATGCGTTGTTGACTCCCGAAACAACGAAAATACAGAGAAAATCAGAGCAAGAAGCGGGAAAACAGCGGATGAACGGAAATGTTCGGTTTTTCGCAGAAACCGGCTGGAAAATTGCAAAACGCTCGGAGGAAAGTCGACGAAGATGAGCTAACGATGAGTGGGAGACGAGAAATTGACCAAAATGAGCAGAAAATGATGACAAATCGTCAAAAACAAAGAAAAAGAGAGAATTGGCGCCACGCGAATGCAAATTAGAAAGTTGGCGCCGGACTGCTAAACAACGCGCGGCCGGAATAGTGGAGTGTCGTACTGTTAATGGAGGGTCTAGGATCTTCTGTTCGGCTGGATTCTAATGATTCTAAACCGTTTTTTGACAAATTTTCTGGAGAAATAGTCGGAAGAGTGTTAATACAATGTCTGATCATTTATTTTTTGACAAAAAACTCCAAAATAAGTCATACAAAACTAAATAGTAGCCAATTGACTAGCCACCAGAGATACGGTAGACTGAGGTGGTCTTGGAGTATCTCCACCCATTAATTGATAGAGTTCTTCCCAGAAGATCTTCAGAAACCCTGAAAGAACCTACTCTCTCTGTGCATTGTGTGAATTCGGTTTCTTTACGTTTGTAAGCAGTCTGGTACTCTGTGATCACTTTGAGAAGTATCAAGGTGTCAACTAATGGATAGACACTGAACCCATAGACGATTATCCGAGAGTGAAAGCTGATTTTGAAGTCTAGGAATGGAGCAAAGAGCACTAGGGTTCCTGGGAGATGGAAGAAGAGTGTTGGCGCAGTGACCTAGAAACACTTTCAGTTTTGGCCTAGATATCAAGGGTACCTGACAAATGAGCACAATGAACACTTGCTTCTGCAGTTGCTCATTGTAATTAGACGTTGCTGTTATACTCCCTTTAGTCCTCCGATACATCACCACACCACAAAACAACATGATTCCATACTGTGACACCAAAATAACAGACACCGCGGAAATGGTTGCCACCGAGTTCCAACGGACGAATTTCTCTTGCTCATTTTCATTGTAAGCCAGTAACAAGAAACATGGGACATCGCGGATTTCCACTTGATAAAAGTTCATGACTTCTTGACGGACATAGTCATAGGCGATATCGTCTGGGTAAACGAACATGGAGAAAAGGCCCCAGATAACAGTGATGAAGATTGAGTAGACGACCCAAAGAGCCAATTTCCATCCGGCAAAGTATCTAGTATACTTTGGTTTTGCAAGAAGAGCTGCCCGGTACATGAACTGAACAGCTAGGAAGCCAAGGATCATGGCGTAAGTTGAAGAGTAGACCACTGAAACTTCAAGGATCAACGCTCCTGAGTATCACCTACATAGAGCGATCTCCGCTGCTCTTTTCGAAGCGCGAAAGCTACTGCCAAGTGTGAAAAACAAGAAGCAGCCATTATAAGAGTGAAACAATGGTCTCACAAGGATATCCAGTGTGCTAAACAATGTCCCAATCACTGCGAACGTTACCACAATGTTCCGATAAGTCCCCACTATCTGTTTAGTGTGGTACAGTGTCAGGTAGATTAGGGAGAGGTTGAAGAAGACTGTGAGGATGTAACAAGCTCGGGAGATATTGTCAGGGATGGTGGACAAGTCGATGAACATTTTGTTGTTCGGTATAAACTGGTAATGATGAGAAAAGAAGAGATGAGATTGGATGATTAGTCTGGGTAATGGGATGTTCTTCCGGTTCCTGTTATCGGCTCTCAAAACAACATTCCTAATCGTTAGATCTTTGCTAACTGAGCCGTTGTAAACGAATGATTAGATGGTGGTGGCCTCGGAGTGTCCCCGCCAAGACACTCATACACATCTTGCATCACCCAGTGCACACATTCTGAAGCTCTTTGCTAGTTATGATTCCTTGACAAAAACTCACTTTTAAACGCATTCCTGTACTCCGAAATGACACTGAGCACAAGCAGCGAGTCCACTAGTGGATAGGCACTGAAGCCATAAACGATGATTCCCGAATGAAAGCTGAATTTGAAGTCGGCAAATGGGGCAACCAGGACGATGAAAGCAGGCGCGTGGAATAGAAGAGAAGGCGCGGAAACCTGGTAGACTAGAGTCATGAAGAACTGCTTTTGGAGGTTCGCATAGTAACTAGAAGAGGTGTTCATGTTTCCCTTGATATTCCGGTACATTGTAAGGCCCGAAACCAACATGATAGAGTATTGCGAGCAAATGACAAGTGATACTAGGAGAATGGTGGCAACAGAATTCCAGCGAAGCGCTGAGAATCCCATTTCACCGTTCTAAACTTGGGAAATAGTCACCGTCATAAGAATAGACACCTCTCAGAACTTACATAAGCCAACACCGCAAACCCCGCCACTGTCTTGATTTCTACTCCATACGAATCTAACATCTCTGTTCTCAAATACTGATAAACCTTGTCATCCGGGTAACACAACCATGCAGCAAAGGACCAAACCAAGCCGATGATTCCAGAGTAAACAAGCCAAACGACGAGTTTCCAGCCATCGAAATGAGGTGTATATTTGGGTCTGAAAAGGGGACAGTCCTTGTTTTTCAGGATAGGAAATACCGGGAGAGAACAGATGCTCTATATACGAACTGGACAGATAGAAAGCCCAGGATGACTGCGTAACTGCCGGCGTATAACACTAAAAACAAGTTAGACACTTTTTCCAGGCATTTGAGAACTAACACAGCGAGAATTCCGACAAGGTCTTGGAGAACCGAAAGGAATTCCCCAATGTAAAGTACAACACGCAGCCATTGAAAGAGTAGAATAACTGTTTACACCCTAGATTATACCCGCTTCATTTCATTACACTTACCGGTCTTACCAATATATCCAAAGTTGAAAAGAAGATCCCTATAACTGCAAAAGTGACAATCATGTTCCGATAAGTCCCCACTATCTCCTTGGTGTGATACACAGTCAAGTAGATTAGTGTGGAGTTGAAGAAAACAGTGAGGATGTAGCAGACACGGGAGATAATCGACGCAATGTCGAACATTACTAATTGGAAAGTGAAAACATATCGCTTCTGATTATGCACCATGTGCATATCCGGTGGTGGTTAGAATGAAGAGAGGAAGAACAATGCTTGAAAAGAAAGGGAAAACACTGTTGTGCAACTTCAGGGAGTCCTTTCCTTTGATGAATCCACTGCGGACGTCGTTCCAGTCGGCACTCTCGGAGCAGCAAGGCACCCATGCTCGTTCTGATGAAGAAGCGATTCTGCAACAGTTCAGGAAAAAGAACAGCTCTTGAAACTGGAGAACTTTAGAATCTAAGAAACCAACTACAAGTTGAGAGACAGACGGTCAACCTCAAAAAACAACCGGAGAAACTGTAGATGAATACTGTTTTTCCAGGAATCTTACTCTGGAAGTGGCGGACTGGCACGACCATTTTGGCCAAGCGCAGATTCTTGTGGATGCATTTATCTAGAGATCTTTTGAAGAACCAGAAAACACCATGACAACGAGACAAAAAGCAGAAACATCAAATCACCGTCGATGAAACACAAACAACGTCAACGATGTCTACCTGGAAGCTAAAATGGAACGAAAGGTAAAACAGACAATGTAGTGAAGTAGAAAATCACAATTTTGAATACATTTTTATTGGCAATGAACATCAAAAGACCTAGGAATACAAATTAAAAGACTCAGGAATACATATCAAAAGACTCAGGAATACATATCAAAAGACCCAGGAATACATTCAAAAGACCCAGGAATACATATCAAAAGACTCAGGAACACATATCAAAAGACCCAGGAATACATATCAAAAGACTCAGGAACACATATCAAAAGACCCAGGAACACATATCAAAAGACTCAGGAACACATATCAAAAGACCCAGGAATACATATCAAA